>CAEMYA010000214.1:301040-398208 GCA_903131615.1 Diplodus sargus
ACACAGACTCTTCTATTGTGTTTCCACTGATGACAGTTCGCACTAAAATGAAAAAAAAAAACAACAGAAGAAGTCTCTAGTTAGCCTTAGCCTACAGTTTGATTACATCCAGCGTGAATCACTCGCTGGCTTTAATAAATCTGTGAGTTGATATTTTAGAATGAATGCTTACCTTTCATATCAAATCATGTGACACTATCAAACGGTATGTGAGCTAGGAAGTGGTTGAATGCTAACGTTAGCTGCTGTCAAACAAAAGCCAACGGGTCATCAAAAACTTTGATTTTGCTGTGAAATACGCTCGACGTCCCTCCAGATGTCATTATCCATAATCTTTTCAGATGCCGATAAACCAGGAAGCAGTGAGATGTTAACAAATCGTCAGATTCTCTACGTTCACAGGACTTACATGATCCTGGCCGGAGGAAGGAACAACGTTGTCAAGGTTTTAAACTGTCTGCCATGAGGACACAGATTGCACAAAGTAGGTGGGAAAATAATTGGTTTAAATACACAGTCTGGGGTACTTTCACGTAGGCTGTTGCGAAGGCCCTGAGTTAAAATACATTTTACACCAGTCAGTTTCAACTGTAGCTTCTAATAAAGTGCCAAGGGTTCTGAATCGTTAATAAAACATTTCCTTGTGCAACCTAGATCTACAACTCAGAACTCCTTTTTTTATTATGCTTTTAAACTGTGATGGGTTTCCTGATGTGAATGACACCTATGTTTACCCAACAGCCGTAGTGAATATTTACTTTTGGAGGTTTTACAGACAAAAACTTGCCATAATCTCATAATATACGTATATAAAACAGTAAAACTAAACAGGCACCTGGACCAGTCAGAACATTAAAATGTTTTTTTCTTACGGGGGCCAGTTCGTCTACTCTGAATTTTTGAATCAGTAATGTATTAGCCTATTTTTCTTGCGTAAATATCTTCCATCATTTCCTCTCCTCTGAGTTCTTGATGCTCCGAGCCATACCTCCACAAAAAGTTTGGCTCGCGTTGTCTGTCGTTTATGATGCCTTGCAGCGCTCCCCACCCAGACAAATAAAATCCCTAATCTAATCACATTGATACTTCCGAGTCCGTAGGAACTCCGTCAACCAGATGGTGTACGGTAACGCGCGGAGGCTTCCTGTCTCCAACCAGACTGCAACACTTTACATCATACTGAATGAATAAATGTGGGCGTTGCCTTTTAACAACTTTATATTTGATCTTGAACTTCTGATTTCTGATGGGACAGTAAAATTTATATCACTGCCGTGTCGTGACGCACGTATTTGAGGAGTGGAGTTTGTTTTACATTGCTGGGGGCAAAAAGGAATGGGGAGGTGAATTTATGAATGTAGACAGATAATGAAAGGAAGAGATTTTTAAACTAAACACTTCAGTTTGCCTCAAGCACTTCTTCTACAGGTACTTCTTTGTGGAAATGTACTAAGTGAAAAGTGTCCCTCTGAAGGACATTTCGACCGGCCATTCCCGTGCAAAGCAACTGAAGCTCACGTTAGTTGATTGTTTTGTCTGGTTTGCTAGCTGGTTGGCTGGTTGGTCGGTCACAAGAACACAAAATCGGGGTGCTGTCCATCTCAGTGGGTAGCACTGAGGCTTCGTACTCACTGCAGTGGCCCCATGTTCTAGTCCCGGCCTGGGGCCCTTTGCTGCGTATCACACGCCCCCTCTCTCAACCTGTTTCCTGTCATGTCTTCAGCTGTTCTGACAATAAGGCCAAAATATATACTTTAAAAAGAATACACAAAAACTACTGAATAGATTATCTTTTGGTGCATTGGATCTTGATGATAAAAAACGAGGCGTATTTCGGTGGCTGGGATCTCTGAGTGAGTACAATTTGATGCTGATCCGGATAAAAATTCAGTTATATCAGATTTGAATATGCTTTTTTTGATACAGGATCAGGCTAGATTGAACTAAAGGTGACTGTGAGGCATTGGTGGAGGTATACGCTCTACTGAGCGCAACTCTAGTAATTGTAAATTGTGTCTTTACTTATTTGTTTTCACCCATACATGCATTTCTTTTCTCTGCTCGTCTAAAAATGAAACAGAATTACTTAATAAATGCATAAAACAAAGTCCTTCTCTGACACCTGTGTTTCATTCCTTCACATTCATGCTCATGGAGCCTCGAGCTGTGGGCCTGTTTGACTTCACAGAAATGATGGGCAGCTATCCATCATTAACAAAACAAAACTATTGACACAAGAGCGATGAGAGATCGTGGATGTGATAGGGAGCTCTGGAGAATCCACGCTGAAAGAAAAGTCAATATTAGTCCTCGGTTACCCTGTCACACGATGTCTACACAAGCTCCGTTCAAACACTCCCCTCAGTGCTCGCCACCTGCATGCACACTGCCATGACATCCACCCACCCATATATACACACACACAGATACTGTATACCTGTGTTACTGTGTGCACCCTCAGGCTCATCCTATATTACAGTGACCCAATTTTAAGACTGTAAAATTAAGTATCAACTAACTTCATTTTGATGCTGTTCAAATGAAGAGATTTCATGCTCGATACCAAAGAATTATGCTCTCACTCAAAATTTCATGTACTTTTGGTGGAGGAAGTGCATTCAGTTTACATGTGAGAGCAAACCAACCCATGGATATATGAGCAAAGTGTCTGTCGGAGCAAGTGAAATCCATCATCATAGCTGTGACTGAAGGAAGTGTCAAGTAAATCACCATCACTGAACAAACAGGAATTTGAATATTTGCATGTGTGCTGTTGTGCGTCTTTTCTCTGGACTGTACGCGAGGCTGATACCCAACACTGTTTGTCAGGATACCTCAGTATCAGCTAAAACATTCGCTCCTCTGCTTACATCTCATTAGTTAATCTGCCAAGTGGGGGTATAATTACTTTAGTCGAGGAGGTCATGTTGTTACCTGTTGGTCAGTTCGTTTGTCTGCCATTACACAAAAACTAAAAACATGAATCTTGCAAGTTGCATTTAGGTAGCTGCTATAGATTGAGTGCAATTTGACCTGGCATCTATACCAAAGGTGCCCAAGGGCCGAACCTGAAGCTTAATTGGGGGGGATTGGCCAAGCTAGCCGGCAAGTACCTGTTACATTCATTGGTCTTACTAACAAAATGGTTATGTTGTGTTGTTATAATGCGAAAGGGCACGATATGGAAGCCCGGAGAAGCAAGTGAGAGAAAAAAAAAGTCCAAGTCTGATCATATTTGTTTTCTCACCTGTGTGTCTGGCCCACAAGGCTCCAGTTTGGGCAGCTCTGATCTATAAAATCATGATTAGTGTAACTGATTACGTATCCAATTAAATGTCAAATACAACATTGTGTCCCCCTCTGGACCTGAGTCCAGAATATTGTTGTGCAGAACATTCTGTTACAGTGAAGTCGACCTTTGACATTTTGGATATAAATGTCATCACTTCATTTTATTTAAGACATTCGTGTGAACTTTCGGCATAATTAGTGTACGACTTCTTGAGTTATCGTGAGGTCGCAGTGACCTTTAGCTCACAATCTACTGTGATCATCCTCGAGTCCACGTCGACCCCAAAACCGACCGAACTGCAGCTTTACAATTAGATGCCAGTGGCTCTAACCCTGGTGCAACTTCAGGTCGGAAGTGGAGGAGGAAGTAAAATTCAGAAAAATAACGAGCATGCCTGGTATTAACCCCTCTCAAAAGAAAGACTACTTACTCATTGTTTCAGTGTTAATTTAATCATACAAATGCTTAATTATAGATACAGGAAAAAAAAAAAGCTTTATTTTGACAGTTTCTCTTCAGATAAATGTGCTATTTTAGGACTATGTAAACTTTCATCTCATCCACACACCATGCCAGCCACCCGTCTCAGATCCGTACATAGTCACAAACTAAAACTAGAGAATGAATCCAGCCATATTCCGATTTCTCACCATCTGTCTCTTTCACACACACGCAAGCAAGCTCACAAGAAGGAACCCCCCCCCACCCACAAACACACACACACACACACACACACACACAAAGAGGAAAAAAAAAAACTGACGTGACTAAAAGAGGCGATGCAGAACAGTGTATACTGTTTGGGAGGAGGACTCTCAGTACAAATAACAGCAGCGATGCGACACAGAATGCTGGTGAATTTTACAAATGTGAACACACATGATCATCAGTAACATTTAGATGCTCACAATTGCAACCAGGGGAAGTTTGATCAATTAAACCCACAGAAAAGGCTTCTTTTTTTTTTTTGAATGAAACATCCCATTTCAATCAACGTCTAGCATTTTATTTAAGGCCCAAAATACATGAAGAAACCCGCTGAAAGCAAAATTCAGATGTGGTAGCAGACAGACAGACCTTGTAACTTATGTGCAGTAAACCTCATGAAATATCAATCTTCATTTTTAAGATCAGACATTGATGCGGTGATGGAGTTGAAAAAAATGTGGTTACAAAAATACCATGAAAAACAAACCTTTAAGCTGTGAAGAACACGAGCCTTTAGGGGAGAGCAGAAAAGCAAAACAAATCAATAAAAACCTTCCAGAAAATGCTGGTATCACAATCCACAATCAGCCAAAGAAATCACCACATTTCCTCCTCGGAGGTGGTGGACAGCATTGTGCAAATAGCAGTAACAGAACATCAGTGCTAATCCTGATGCAAACCATTAATTTTCATATTCAAACAAACAGTCTTACTCGAAACCTCAACCTACATCTTTTTTTTTCCTTCACTCAACATGACGTCAAGTCAAGTTAAAGTTGGTCATTGATTTTTAGCACCACCTGCTGGTTGTAAATAGGACTTTTTTTGTTTTGTATGTGCAGCGCACAGTAAGACAGCAAATAAATAACAACAGGGCAATTAGTGAGTCAGTTCTTCCAAATGGTGCAGAAACACTCGGCAATACTTCAGCGGCGCACGCCCAGCAGAGCTCTCTCGATAGTGATGTGAATGTAAATAGACACGTCATCCTTTGCCCAAGTAGTATACACCATTTTATGTCAGTTAAATCCAAAGAGAAACCATGACATACATGCGCGCGCGCACACACACACACACACACACACACACACACACCTCTAGAACACGTATCGTAGACATGGTCTCAGAAAATACACTCACTCGTCAGGCAAAATAGATTTAGATGGCTTTTTCAACCCTTCCTCTCGCCTCATTTGCTCAAACTCACTCGCATCCTTTTTCGCACTTCAGCATCTATTTAAAGCGAAAACCCACCCTAAAAAGAAAACACACGTCTCGTGCAGTCAGAGCCTGCAGTCGGTGTGGTTTGACGACTGAACAGATTAGTGTCTTGGTTCTCTGGATATTATCTTTGGGAGAGACAGGGTTCCTACACAGGAGTGACTCGTATTCTCTTTAGAAAACTGGATGATATTTGCTACGATCTTTGACTATGTCTGAATTTGAGTATGTGGTGTTCAATGTGTTTCTGAAGAACCCAACAGATATTCATTTGAAAATAATCACATTTTAAACACTGGACTTTGAGTTTTGACTCAAACGGATTAATCAACTGTCAAAATAGATTAAATGTCTTGATTAAGTTCTAGTGTTATCTGACCTGGCTCAGCCGTCTGGGTTCAAAGAAGGTCCAAAACTGCTCAGTTTAGCATGAAAGGAAAGGACGCTGTTTACAACATAAACTTCTGAAATAAATGTAATTCAGCGGTTTGTGAGGTCACAACAGTCCTCTCGGTCTTAAATTAAATGATCTGCATTACAATAATACTTGAAACAAGACCGATTATTTGTTCTCGAAATATCTTTAAGGTTTAGCACACTTGAGTAATTGTAGTTTTGTTCCCTACTTGTAAAAATAGTGTTCATGTCACAATCTTAGTTTGTAATTGGAGCAGGAAAACTCACTCAAAACGAATATCAAAGAGTCCAGAAACCCAACGGCTGTGGACGCTTCATGACAGCCAAATTCAGATGTTCATGGAGAACCTAACAGATATGAGGCCATATTTGTTTACCTTCAGAAATCCAAATCTTTAACTGACAACCATTTTATGTTGCTCCATCATGTGAATGCTCACAAGATGTAAACATTAGAATCTTTCCCATCTCTACTGTCCAGATTTAACCATGAATTTAGAGCAGATCTGTTAATTATTTCTGTCTTTTTTTTTAAAGGGCAAAGCTCAGGTATTAATCCGTCTGATACAACCGGTCAAACTTGTTTAACATCTCAAATCGTTCACCAGGTTTGTGTGTTGAACTAGTTTATGATTCTCCCCTAGAGAACTTCAAACAATGCACACACACACACTTGTAGTACAGGGCTCAAAATGATCTACTATAACAATTAACTTTGTAACATTCCCTGCAGTTTTCCAACATTTACAGACCTGTGTAGGAACCCCGAGGAGACAGACTGAAGTATCGCGGGATTATCAAACTGTATGCAAATCGTTTAGGGTTGGTTTTCCCTTTAATTAGCCGTGTTTTACGGTGGAAAATAAAAATACTCGTGTGCATCCATTTTTCAAGGGTTTATAGCACTCTTAAATGAAGCATTCACACATGCGAATCCGGGTGTTGATGTCAGATGGGATGTAATCCGTCACCCCACTGTAGTTTGTGTTTCTGTGGAAAGGGCCATGAGGCTGGGGAGAGGGTTGTCATGAGTCAATATAAAACAACTGTTCCTCCCCCCCTCCGACTCCTCTGCGTTTAAGGACTCCCAGGGTGTTAAGGTCATCATCCAGTATTGGGGGGGGGGGGGTCTTTGTCATTCTAGCTCTGTCCAAATGGATAGGGTCCATGAATACCCTGGAAAAAACAAGAGAAAAGGTGGTTACAGTCGTTAACAGTTTATGGTTTTTCCTGTGAGAAACTCTGGATATATAATATATGTGGAAATGGAAGCTAACTGTTGTATCATTCGAACCAAATCGATGCATCGATTCAAAACTTCAGTGTCTGTATGCTGCAAGCTGCAAAGATTATCTGTTGCGGTTTCAGGGCAGCAACAAAACCTGCATTACATGCAGGAACTCGCATAGTCAATGGCCATTTGAATTAATGCCTCATTTAAATGTGGTTCTCATCAGTCCAGTTAAACCACCCAGGAGAGGCCACGAGCCAAAACTGAAGGAGGGCTCAGCTACGAGAGGTGTGAAGTGATACTGCTCTAGAACAATGATGTGGCCCCCCCGAGAGATTAAGGTGATCCACTCATGTCGACTCACCAGTGATAACAGGAGTTCCCCCTCCACGGAGACGACAAACTTTAAGACGGATGTATGGCTTTTTTTAAGCATGTTACAGCGAATTAGGAAAGAAATTCTGCAGGAATGCATCCTAAGAACTGGAAATGAGTGAGCAGTTCTGTACTCCCAGTTCCCTCAACTCAGAGTCAGTGGGGTTTTCAGTTAAATGCCTGAAATAAGGTTTGTGGTTACCATGAGTTTAAGATATTTATACCTTTCCTTCTATGACAGAAAATGCACCAGTAAATACTCAACGTTTAAATAATTGGGCATCGGCTAACAAGTGGCTAAACAAGATTACAGAAGGTGACGAAGATGTTTAAAGGTCATCACATAAAACAGGAGACTCTACTCACTTGTTAGTAACAAGCTATTCTAACTCTAACATAACAACTGGGGAATTCAGTTTATAGTAAACTGTGTGTCGTGTGGTGTAGTGGTGCCGATTCTGAAGTAATGCGACTACTATGTAGTTTGTGTACAGCCAAACGTTAGCTTTTTACTCCTGATGGCTTCATTTCTGTGTAAAAAACAAACAAACAAACAAACAAAAAGCGATTATCTGTGAAGATTATTTTACTGAACAAAATGTGAAGGTATCATAAACTGAGCTTGTTTTCTGCAATAATTCAAAATCCAATACAAAACTCCCATAGGGTTTTTGTCAAGAGAAATGGGGTGCTGCTAAAGGCAGGAACACATCGGCCCAACTGTTGGACGTCTGAAGCGTTTGGGGAGACTCGGACGAGGTCGGGAACAAATATGTTTGGTGTGTTCAGCTGCGTCGGAAGATTTCAGAGCTGCGCGGACGTTGTCAACTCCGACTGAGCATGCGAAGTCTGAAGGCAGGAATACACCGGCCCAACCATTGGACGTCATTCCCTGTTTTCATGTTTTGCAGTTCTGGCATGAGACTAGTTGTTATGTCCGTTCAGGACGAATTAATCTGTGTTCGTTTGGTAATGCCTTGCTGCATGTTTAGTATGCAGCTGTTTTTATCTGAAATGGTTCCGTTTCGTTTTGATCGAAAGTAAAAAGAGTTGCGAGCATAAGCCTCTTGTTTACACTCACAACACAAGCGCCACCCTCTTGTTGCATCTCACGCAAGCGCAGAACGTACATGTTACTGTGGAGTAGGCAGCACGTCGAAGCGGTGTGTTCAATGCAAATTTTCTGCCGAACGGATCAGACAAGAGGCAACGGAGCGGTCAGAGAGTGGTCGGATAAGGCAGTTGGACGTCTGGGCGGTGTGTTGGGGCCTTAACCTCCGGGTTAGCCAACAAAAATAGGTCAACAATTCTGCACTCTATATAAGCAATGCACAGATTAATAGAACAAATACTCACGTGGTTGTTTCCGTATACCTCCTCATCATTTCCTAAGTCATAGTACATTAATATCATCTTTTATATAATTTTAAAACATAAGGCCATAAGCCTCGTCAGGCTCTAATGATCATAAAACACAAGAAAAGTATGAGAGAAAACATCTATACTTGGGCACTACTAGTGGGGCTACTTTGTGAGAGAAGAGCTGAAAGAAAGGACATATTAGCTGACTCAGTCTGCAACCTCCAGTGACAGTGGAGTCACCACTGTCAACAGGACTCAGCTCAGCTGGCCTAAGCCACCTCCCAGAGAACACAGCTGGACACCACACAGGGACAGAACACAACCTCTGAGACTGACAGACGCCATTTTGAAGACAGGGGGGTCAAGTAAGGAGGTGATTTACAGCAGCTCTGACCAGAACTATCGCTCCAAGGACAAGAAGAGGGCATGAAACGAAAGAGGGGCGATAGAGTTCAGCATCTCATTCTACCAAACCGAAGGGAATGTGACAAGCCAAACCCACCAACTGTTTTGGTTTTTATTTTGTTGATGTAAAATTTGAAAGAGGTGGTTTTTTATGTTTCGTAAAAAGAGGAAAACTTTAATGCAGACAGTTTTTCTGTTTAGTGTGAAAAGCGTGCACGTTTGTTTTTCTTTACTTATTACACTAGCAAATGCACTGCTTTTAAAAACTACCAGCTCAAACTCTGGGAGCTATCAGACTCACCTTGTGCTATACAGAATGGTATCATTAGGCAGGACGAGCCAGGGCTAGCTAGATATTATGGCATGTCTTTGACATAACATCAACACTGTTTTTCTTCTTCGTACTTTGTAATGTTCACTTTTTGAATCGTTTCAATGAAAACTCTTGTCAAATCTTATAAATCTCTCCATTACAGAAGCCACACCAGGGCACATGTGTATAAAATTGAGCATATAATTGACACCAGATAATGTAGATGTGGGCACTGTCATGGAAAAGCCTTTACTTTATGAATGTAGTGAAAGAAGTACTGCGCTGTAGGCTTTAAGTTGTAACTTTGAGAAGTGCAAAGCCAGATATTTGATTCATACATACCTGACCATAAGTCACCACGGAAAGATTGGTTTGGAGACCATTTGACGCTCTATTTACAGCATTATGAGACAGTCCATTTTGATCTTGCTGGATTGGCTCTTGTGTACGTTCCCAGGCTCCGCCGGGATCTCTGAAGCTGTTGTCAGTGGTGTCATGCTTGTTCTTCTGTGGCGAGGCGAAGGGGTTGAAGTCTCCCTGCACGTTGCGCTGGGGTTGGGTGTTGAATTCGGTCTCGAACGAAGACAGCTGCTGGGTCACGCCGAGGAGACCTCCAACTTCTACACTAAGAATCACCCAGATTACATCTGTGGAGAAAAGAAGCAAATGTCAACCTACCAATCTGTCATTGTAAAACAACCTCCAGGCCTACTTTTAATACTGGTTACAATGGTGTGCCTTAGTACATTTTAATGTCATTTCTTAACACATTATGTGAAGGACTTTAAAACACGAATAACTGTGCAGATAAATGTTTTTTTCTTCATTTAAATCCCAATACAAGCAACGAGAAACCGCGCTAACCCCGTTATAAAGCCTACATCTCGTATTTGAAATTAGACCTCCAAAATTTTCCCCATAAACTATGATTATCTGGTTATGTCGCTTCCCCAACCGCATCCAGCCGCTGTCTAACTCCCTCATCCTCTCCTCCTGCGAAGCGCCATTGGCAAAATTGCCAGAGGAATCACAGCAGATAAGGCATTTTAGGTTGAGGAGCGGTGGATCGCTGCTGATGTCAGGCCTGGGCAGACCCTTATATTATAAATCGCACATTAAATCCCACAATCACACACTGACATAATCATTTAAAAGACAACTGTCTTCACATCCAGGTGGTGTTTCAGTGCGACCAATGAAGATGTTTAGTCGCACCCAGGAGCCATGTATGAATGGTCAGACAAAACCAGCAATTTTAAGAATTTCCTCAATACAAGTTTCATGGAATTGTGACAAAAAGAAGATAACCAGAATGCTTAAAAAAAGCAATAAGCAATTAATTTATTAGAAACACATCAGCATTGTTGATTTTCTTACCTCCATAGAATAATCCGGTCGCTGTGCACATCCTCCACTGGCCCTGGTACATGCCGGGAGCTGTAGGACTTCGCATCTGCACACTGACATCTGATATTTCCTGTGGGTCTAGTGACTTAACTATAACTGCGTTAACATGCCCAAACTGATCCCCACCAATGTACTTGAGACTAACCCCAGGTGGCCACGACTCTGCACCTGCACAAAGAGGAGAGCAGTCAGAAAAACTGTTGCAACTGACATTTTCTCAGGCAGACAGATAGTACAGATACACAAAGGCCGCTAATACTAAACATGTGAATGTAGTGACATGCTGCACACCTGTGTTTTGTATTCTCCAGGTCTTTGTGAACGGTGTATCTGGAGGAACTGACTCTCCTTCCCCAATTGTCACATCTTCAACAAAGGACATGGAAGGCGTGTTGACGTTAGGACTTTCGAAGTCATAATATGCACCAATAGCAGCCTGCAGGTTCCTGTTCCGACACAAGAGGAAGAGCACAGTGTTATCAGGAGCATTCATTCAAGATTTGTGAATGAATGCTTACAAATTTACAACATAAGTTTACAACGTTTTTTTGTGTGCAGACTGTTCGTTCTTCACAATACTTTTTCATAATTCCTGAGTCATGAGCCCTGGTGACAGACAGCTTTTGTAATCAGCTCCCTCAAAAAAATTTGATCCAGTGTGACAGTCCACCAACATGACACTGACAACTACAAGAAAACTCCATCCAAAAATAGAAATCACATGGATTACACAGCTCAGTTATAACTTTATCAATTCTGTCTTTAAACAGAGCATCTGGAGAAGAACCCTGAAATTTCTCGACACACAGTAAACGGGAGAAAACTGGGACACTGACTTCTAATCTTCTAATGCTGCTTTTTATTTAATTTTGTATGCAAAGCACTTTATACTGAAACTGAAGCAATTGTTCGATTAATTATTAATTTTCGAAGTGGGAAATGGTTAGAAATGTTCACTTATTCAAAAGTTGAAATATGCACTTATATGATAGAAAACTGAATATTGTTGTGCTTTGGGTGTTGGAGGAAATAAAACAAGCAATTTAAATGTGTCAACTTGGGCTCTTGGAAAGTGTTATGGCCTATTCAAATACACTTTTATGAGATTAAACATTTCCCTCAGGATATGAGAGCAGAGATGCTGCAGACTGCAGATATTTTAGGAGGTATTCCAGCAGTTTTGCAGTGCCTGGCGATAAAGCTGGTGGACAACCAAGGAAAGCAATTTTAAACGGAAATAGCCCGTATCTGGCCAAGATCTCCTGGCGATTAGGTGCCAGTGCACTCAAAATGCACTGCGACAGAGAATACGTTGACTGACTATATCTGAAAGCATGTTAAACATGACAACAACACGAAAGCCTGTTTTGAATGGTCACAGCTGAAAGTAAAGTTAAAAGCAAAACATGGTGGAGAGGGGCAAGATGCAACAATCGTTCTGACAGGAACTTTCAGTCTGTGTCACCTCAAAACACTAAATCTTATGTCAATTAACACAACTATGAAAATATGTTATTATAAAAACTACACACCCAACAATCGCGTCAGTGATGTTGTCTTGCTGAAAGGTACCAGAACTTATAATAAAAAACTGCAGAGCTGGGTCCACAGAACTGATGAACTATCCTTTCACCTAACTGTAGTTGTCAATATCAATATTTATTGGGATTTTAACCTTGGTCAATACTTTTTTGTGCCATCTTGGTGTCTTGGTGACATTTGTTTCGTGGGAGTATGTAGTTCACTTGGCAGTTTAGCACAAAAATAGGTGATATTTCGCTCTTTATGTCAAACTGCAACTTTACTGACTTTGAAAAATATGTTCTTAATTCACAAACACCAAATGCGTAATTCATCACACAATTCAAGTGGGATCTAAAAACATGTTCTCCAACAATAACTGTACAAATATCTTAAATAAGGTCTGCTGGAAGGGACATAACTTCAGCTCTCTATAAAACCAATCCTGCCAAATTAACATCCACAAACATCACACCACTGTTTTGTCTCGCAGACTTTCTGCTGTACATCCAAAGTCTCTTAAGTTGAGGTAAGCGTGAAGAACATTTACAGAGTTATTTTTCAAGCTTCATAAAGCTCTTCGAGAACCCTTTATACAACTGTTTTCACAGACTGAGCCGTTCTCTACCAAATTGATTAATATGTGTAAAACATTTAATGAGAGGGAGAATTGTATCATCTGACTTTCTGTATTAGTACGATGCTAATCCTGTGCAAACATATGACTGTGTGCTTTAAAAAAAACTTATGAGACTGATGATTTATGATTTAGTCCTGTGAGACTCCACAGAACTGGTCAACTAGTTTCAGTGGCCAAACTCGAGCTACTGTCACGTGATGATGTCATCCTTCCAGTGTGTCACGGTGATTTCCACACTTTAATTCTCCATAATGAAACTTGAAACACAACGATGTGAATTCTGCTTCTTCTATTGTCTTGATTCTCACTTCAGATCACGGCTATAATTGTGATTGTTACAGCTGATTAAGTGAAAGCATCATGTGTGTTGATGACACAGAGACGTCTGGATCGATACCACTTGTTGTCAGCTGTTGATAGATCACGACTGGTTACGTCATCACACTAACGGTAAGAGACTGGCGCTCGCCTTGAGTTGTGGCTCCCCAAAGAGCGTTTGGACTGGCTCCGGACAGTATTATGTAATATGGCTGGTGAGCTACACCGACGGCTAACTCTGCTTAAATTAGCCACTTAGCTACCTTGCTCTTTGCTCCTCCAGTCGTCTCACCTTAAGACACCCCACCGCTGGGACAAACTTTACCGTTTCACTTCCGTTTGCCCCTGAAATGATCGCGAGGAGTTAGCTAACTAACCCAACTGCCATTTCCCGAGTCGGAATGATGTAATGAGCCTCGCGAGTTTTAACAACACCAACTTAGCACCCCGTGCGCCTGCCTCCATTTTTGTTTAAGCAATTTTTTAAAGTACGCTAACGAGCTAATTACACAGCTAGGTTAGCGTCAGGTTGCTGTCCCGACAACAGGCCCCCGCATCCCCGCACTCACCAGTTGGTCATGTCCAGGAAGAAGGCGCAGCCGGCTGGGTTGAGCTGGAAGCCCAGCAGCCTCTGAAACTCCGAAATGAGGACGTCTTTGTCCGTGGTGCCCATGCAGCTGAACTTCTGCATGAGCTCCGCGTCCACGTCCATGTCCGTGCCCTCCATGGGTGGCGGGTGTCCCGCAGCAGAGACGGGGGTGGTACGGGGGTCCTCTCTCAGTTTATTCCGAGGCCTTGTCCAGCCATAACAACCAGCTCAACAACAACAACCGTGAGTGCGCATGGCACGACCAGAGGGACGATGTTTGACGTTGCAACAGCCCGCGCGTCACCTACACCAATCACGTAGTGGGCGTCGACGTCATCTGTTGCTATTTGCAGCCATCTTTTCATTGGTTTATCAATGAGTCCAGGTTTTCTGCTTTTACGGCTCAGTCCCATACATGTCATACGTTCAATATTGGATACATTTCTTTTCATCATTGTTATATTACAAATTCTGACATCAAATCTTTAAAGCACGATTATAGATGTAGATTCTCCCCAGCTTTACTATTCTGGTGATAAACTTAAAGGGCAAGCTCACCCAAAATGTTAAATTCAGTAATTATCTACTCACCCCCATACCAATGGACACTCAGGTGAAGTTTCATAGTCCAAAAAACATTTATGGAGCTTCTCAGTAAAATAACGCTGCAGTTTTCCCCCAAACAACGTTAAGGACACTTGAATGCTCTGCATATCAGAGTCGTTAAGGTCACTTGTGGGTCGTTCACTTAAATGGCCTTCATCTGGGTTTCTAAGGCTAGGTTAGCCCAGGTGTGAATGGTTGTTAAGCTGCCTGGGGAGGGAACTCAGTACTGCATTGTAGCATGGTAGCTTAACAACCATCCACAAAACACCACATCTCCTCTTTCTTGCAGACTTTCTGCTGAAAATCCAATCCCCTGAACTACTAATTACTTTTTAGACTCAAGAAAAGCTCCTCAAGAACCCCAGAACACATTATACAACTGTTTTCATAGACTAAGCAGTACATGTAATGTGTACCAAACTGATTTTTATCTGTAAAATTGGTGGAAAACCTTTATTGAAAGGGAATACTGTATTATCTGACACTGAATGAGTCTGGAACCAGGACTTTCTTTATTAGTTAGCTGCTTATCCTGCAACAACAAAAAAATAGACTGACATATGACTGTGTGCAGGGTGATTTTTCTTTAAAAATTGAGACTGATGATTTCATGATGTGGCCAAACTCCAGCTACTGTAACGTAATGATGTCATCTTTGCAAGTGATTTCCACACTTTAAGCTCCATGATAAAATTTGGACAATATATTGTGAATTCTTCTTCTCTTTTTCCTTTTATTCACACCTGGGCTCACCTAGACCAAGCAACCCACATGAAGGCCCTTAAATGTAAACGTAAAGGCTGTTAGGTCAACGACGCATAAGTGGCCATAACGACTCCGAAACTCAGAACTCACCCGTGTCCTTAACAACTCTGTACAGACACTCCCAATTTAAATGCCTGCAACTCCCCTCCAGTTGGTTAGAACTTAAGAAGTCTCTCAGATATGAGGTGAAATATCTTCAAGAAACTGAAACATATCCACTTGCCAACGATACAGCCCTTAGAATTACCATGACCTGGATGACTGAGAACCTTCATCAACTCATTGGCAACTTGTTTTAAAACTTAAAAAAACGACTGGAAAAAACTACAAACAAAATGGCTCCAGTGAATATTTCTGCAATACAGGGCATAAATAAAGTATTTTCAAATCTGTTTAAGATCGAAATGGCTCTGTACAGCTTGTCCAGCATAATCTGAGTCTGAATCCAAATTTCCACCCCTCTGGACTTGCGGGCTGAATATTATTTTGAATTGTTTTACACATTCATAATAAGTTCTACCATGTCAATTCTGTAATGCAATGGATTTCGTCTTCAGTAAAGGAGTATACCGCATCAATTCAGTTTGGGTTTTCGAACTTCTGGGGACCTGAGTTATGCTAGATAAGCTGTATTATAATTTTTTTCATCTATTATTTTAAGTTTTTAAAAAGTCCCCATCATCTTTACTTATTTAGGAGAACGCTGAATCACCGTTTTTCTGTGAATTTCCCCGTACATTGTCATTCTTTACTGATTTTATCCTTTAAATGTCTCTATTTTTGCGTCACCTTTCCTCTCTCTTTCTTTTTCTGTGATCCTACCTTTTTTATGGATTTAATTCCTTTTACTTGTAATTACTCATGTTGTCTGTTTGTTGTTTTACATTTTCTGTTCGACCTTCTTGTGTTACCTCACCTTAGATTTAGATAGGCTGCCTTGTGTTTGGCTGTTCATTCAGTAATATTGTCTTCCTGAGTTTCCTGTTTTACTTGTTTGTCAAAGCAAGTAAATAAAGTTTATTATTTTTTTGTCTCCACTTTGAGTTCATTCAGCTGACACTACCTCTGTACTTATGAATACAAGAATTTAACATTTAATTTAGAGGAATTGCAAATTTGACTTGGTAAATTTCCTTCAAGGTATGCTTGTTATGCTTTGCTTCAATTCAGTTTAGCATTGAGCAAGTTGAACTAAAATAATCATGAAAACTATTTTTAGAGTGGGTTGAATACAAACAAAGGTTGAATGAAATATGTGTCACAGTCAGACACGCAACCTTCAGAAATATGATGTACATTTAACACGTAATGTTTGACATTTAAAATGTAGACTGGCTTACGAAAATATCTTTTAGTGCAGCACCTTATTTCTGAATGGATTACCGTGTCAGATTTTGGCTAAAACCAGGACAAAATAAACAGAACCTCTGATTTAAATCAGGCGGAACCACTATGAGTAGGCCTTTTGTTCTGGTGGGAACACTTATTGGGAACACCGGAATCGCGCTCTCGGCGGAGATTGGTGCCGACTCTGCTGCCGATCATGCCGAAGTAAGTTCTACCATTATCTCTTATAAATGCTTAATCTATGATTTCCACTTTACAGCGAACTTCAATATTGTCCTTCTTTATATAAAATGGCGAAAAACGACACATTTAATATTAAAAACAAATGAAACGGAGCGGTTTGTTTCCTGAATGAACGAGGTGAGCTTTGTTTGGGCTGCGTCTAGTTGCTGGAACCAACCTCGACGTGAACGTAACAGATCGCGTTCTGTCAAGAAGATAAAACAACGGGGCGTGGTGTTAAATTATGAATAAATTTGTATTGTATGTCTAGGACTGCAGGGTTATATTAGTCCACGTGGAGTCCAACAGTAAGGTGGTTCTTCTGGTTTTAGATAGTAGTTGGTAACGTCAACCTGGGATCAGGCTTGTGACTGGATCTAACTTCAGTTTACCTCCATGGTGGACGTCGTGACTGGAGCTCCAGCTGCAGAGACCAACATCTCATTACAAAATAAGTGTTTTAGCTAAGACGGTTAATAGAAATAAAGAGTATTACACGTGTTTTATTTCACCATATGTCTGTGGTGGCATGTTAAAATATTATTTTGAATATAAATATAACCTCTTTGTAGGATGTATTTATAAATATATCGCTTATTAAGATGTCTTATTCAAAATAAAATTATGTTGGTCATCCTAAAATGGCATCTTGTAACATCTGCATGATATATTTCTGCCCTATTCCCCCCAACAGGATCCTTCGCATCTGAAACATAAGACTACTGCATGCATACATGCATGTGCAGTGATATTCAATAAAAGTCAAACTGTCACATTATTTTGGGGGATTCATCACATTTACTATCTCTTGATTCTTTAGTTTTACAGCCCACTAGCAAGTCTGATTTTATAGCTTAATATATGCTCCAGCTTTGATGTAAATTAGGCTGTTTGGGGACAGATCAGGTCTACAACCCCACATTTTTTTGTTCTAACCTCAATCCCTTTGCTTATCAACAGGTTTTACTGTGATTACTGTGACACCTACCTTACACACGACTCGGTAAGTTGTGTTTGTGCCAAGTACACAATTACATTGTTGAAAAAAACAAGCATGAAATAGTCTTGTCTTTGGTTTATTCTGCTCTTGCTAAATACCTGCAAACTTGGTCTTTTTCTGTTCCAGCCATCAGTGAGGAAGACCCACTGCAGCGGCCGAAAACACAAAGAAAATGTGAAAGATTACTACCAGAAATGGATGGAGGAGCAAGCCCAGAGCCTCATCGATAAAACAAGTGAGCAAATGATGTTTCTGAACCCTATATCTCAGATTACTGAGAATTTAAAAACAGATATTTTTCAGCGTGTATAGCAGGATTGGGCTCGTGTGGGCAGTTAGTTTAACTCAAATATGAAAGTGACCTCTAGTGGCAGTATCATATCACTAATGATATATTCAGCTGTTATTAGATGTTTGAGTGAAGCCTTTTTTCATAGCCCACATACAAGGCATGCTAATGCAGGTGTGTGGGATAACAAGCTCTTCGCTTTAACTGCACTATGTACACCAGCTTACTTGTGGCCCCCTCTGAGATTACAAGCAGCTAATCCACATAAAAGATTCAAAGCCCATGTGGGGCAAGAGTGCAGTATTGTCCACTTCTGAAGGGATTTATTGCAGCGGAGAATTTGGTCTGTAAAACAACATGCCGATCTTAGTCCGCACATCCTCTGAGCATGTCAACATTTTGCAGTTGAGTGGACAGAAGCGCTGCAGCACAAGTTTTTCTCTACAGTATTTATTTTGCTATGCTATAATATTAGAAAAACTCCTTGCGGTCCATGTTCTGTTCGCATTCCACACGTACCATACGAAATGGGTTAAATCATTCTTTACAAACACAAGAAGCTTGAATAATATTCTGGCCATGAAATGGTTGTTTATACCTTAACATTTTGTCCTTTCTTCCAACAGCGGCGGCCTTTCAACAAGGAAAGATTCCCCCCACACCGTTCCCCGGTGGCCCTCCCCCAGGTGAGTCTATCATCTTTCAGCTCTTTCTCTGCAAGGAACTGTAACATGGGAACTGGCTCCTGATATAATAGGAATGACTGTGAGCATTTAGCTCCATATCAAGGACAGTTGAAATAAAATACATACAGAATTTCCAACAAAAAACTAATTTAAATGGCTGCAACCACATAAAATCACACCACTTTCCATGATAATGATAGAAATAGAAATAAACTTTTTAGTTTTAGTGTTTTCCTCACTTGCTCTTTGTTGTAACATTTGACTCTGAGATCTGCTGATAGAGAAGCAAAACATTTAAGTTGCACTCTGTGTCTACTGAATGCAAATAAGCTGAATTTCTATTTTATGAAACTGTTCTTTTTTTTCACCCCTTTGATGTGTGAATTTTACAAAACATAGAGATCCATAGAGGCCAAATCACTGGTGGCTAAATTTGAATTTATTTATTTGATGACTTTAGTAAGTCTATTGTACTGCCTGCAGATTTATTGTTAAAAAACAGTAGAAAAATACTAGTTTATTAGGTTCATATAGATAAAAGTGCATTGAAAAATGCAACAGTCTTGCAATAAATATTTTCAATGAAGTTTATAATCATGTTGAGATTTTAGAACATTTGTATATCATTTTCATGTGCATTGTAGACGGACTTCATAATAATTGTACATTTTCCTGTTTTTATAATACAGGCGGTCCTCCTCGTCCAGGAATGCTACCAACGCCCCCCATGGGAGGTCCACCTATGATGCCCATGATGGGGCCTCCCCCACATGGAATGATGCCCGGTGGACCTGGTAAGAAACACCTTTCTTTGACAAAACTTCAGTTGCTCTTAATGTGCTTTCACAACCTGGATGTGTTCAGCAGATGAATTTTATTCAGACAAGACGAGCAAACAAAGCCGGTTCTATCACCTCTATTCAGTCAGCTATCAGCAAAGCAGGCTATTGGCCACAAAGGGTTTCTTACGTTATTATGCAGTTTTTTTTTATTGCCCTACATTTCTGTTTCTTGGAAAAAATAAACCTGTCAACAAAAGGCCACTGGTTCAGTTGTTTGTACTCTGGCAATTAAGAAGTCCGTTGTCCAGGGAAGATTAATGTTCTGGGATGATTTATATTTCCAGTTTAAAAGCAAACACACCATCATGTTGAGAGAGGCAACATGATGGTGTGTTTGATATAGACACACCATCTTCCTTAATCCAAAGCCTGTCATTCAACCAAAAAGTGCTCGATCTGGTGCTTGGTTTCTAAAGCTACAAACAAAAGTACATTAAACGGCTATTGATGATGATGATGATGATGATGATGATAATAATAATAATAATAATAATAATAATAATAATAATAATAATAATAATCAAATTGTGTGGTGGCTTCTACAGCTATGCAGAATAATCTGTCCACCCAAAACATCCCTCTCACAGATTAATGCTAATGTTTTAATTTAATTAATTAATTAATTAAATAGTAAATCAACATAAAAAGATTTTTTTTTTCCTGTTTTTATATCATTTTACTTTAAAATATCTTAGGTTTTATACTTAATTTTTACTCTAAATACTAAATTGTGGACATTTTTACTACCTAAAATGTCATGGATTGAATGATGAATTGAATTATCATAAAAAATCATTTACATCATCCGTAGTTGCAGCTCCAATATGCTGCAGGCTTAAGCCGATCAAATTCTAGTTTGCTCAGAATCAGCAAACTAAAAGAGAAAAGGTTAAGATATTTCCCCCCGCCAATGTCACATTTAATATCTGTTGCCACAATCCAGCACATAAAGCTGTGTATCCTGTCACTGTCACTTTCAGGAGGCATGAGGCCGCCGATGGGAGGGCCCATGCAGATGATGCCAGGACCACCACACATGATGCGTCACCCTCGACCGATGATGATGCCAGTCAGGCCGGGCATGATGCGACCAGACAGATAAGAGCGAGTGGATTTTTCTCCGCTCTTTGTTGCCATGAACAGACTCTGTCTAGTGAGGACACTTGGTTTAACACTCGAATTTATGAGTACGACCTTTTTAAAATTCTGGGGGTTTTTTTCTCTTCAACCTTGATCTGGAAGTCCCTGACGTAATTATGACATTTTTGTGTAATTACTTCATTTCGTGCCGGAGTCGTGGTATTTATTCCAATTCACCTCATCAGAATTAGTTTTAGAGCCCCTTTTTAAAGATGTTTTGTTTACGTCCTCCTGTGTTGTTGTCAAGATTAAAATATCTCGTCTCACTTTGACAAACTGTTCAGCACGCATTCAAAGTGATGTTTGATTTGACAATATTTGTTACTATATTTTTCTTTTTATTCTAGGTTTTACACTTTGTTGTTTTTCATTGCATTGCTTTGATAAATAAAACAGTGATTTCAAACCTGTTGCCCTCAGATTGTAGTCCATATTAACAAAGCCAGTTCTCGTTTTTAAAGGACTGACAGACGAGTGTCTACAATTATTCTGTCTGCTTCAACCTCTAGTCTGGTTGAAGCTCTTTATTTACCGTGAAAACAGGTTAACTTCTCTCATTGGGTGTAACAAAACTAACAATTTTTGTCTACTCATATAAGTATATTTGCAAAAAGGAACATCCTCTGCGTTTTGGCTTCCTTGTTCTTGCCTGTCGTGTCTTCTCGTCCCCACAGTCGGTCAGAGCTGCTTGAAATTGCCTCCATAATGTGGAGGCAGCGCCCCTGTCTTCAAACTGGCATCTGTCGGTCTCGGAGGTTGTGTTCAGGCCCAGTCTGGTGCCCTGTCATGTTCAGTGGGAGGCCAGTTGAATGAACCCCATAGCCGGCTGTGACTCTTCGAATCAGCCAAGGTTGCTGTACTGGCAAGCTCCGTCCAACTAATGGGGCCTCTTGGCTCCATGTCCAACGGCAGCTAGTGGCTACAGCCACAGAGTACCAAGTCCAGTATAGTGAGCAGCTTTGAGCATATACACCCCCTCCTATAGTTTTGGTGCTACCTTTTCTTAAAAAGGTTGCACCTTAAACTGTGTTCAGTGTCTCAAACTACGACATGTCAGGTCTTTGTGTTTGTCAAAAATGGGGGTGAAATGTCCTTAAAAGATATGATAAAATGCAGGAATTCTACATTTCAAATGTCTGTTCTGTTTTGTTGAGTTGTTTAGTTAAATTGTCTCAAATGTTTCAAACAATGTTCAAAACCAGAGAAATCCAAAAGGTTTCTCAAGGTAAAGGTGCGTTTCATTTGGTCACCTGCCGCTACATCTTCCCGGAAAGAGCGGGGAGGGAAGTCGGCATCTGGTGGACCCTGCCACCTTTCCAGCTTCAAACAGTTTATCTGAGTTTGAATTTTTCCTCCAAAACTACAAGGTGCCCATTTGATCGAATTCTCACGTTATTCCATTATCAAACTAGTTGCTGATTAGTTTTCCATACTGTAGATCAACTAAGAATTGCAACTCTTATTAAAAAAATGTTTTTTTCCCATTGAACTTGCCGAAACATCTTTCAAAATAAATGGTTTGCTTTTGCTTCAAGGGGAAGAAAACAAGTTAAATTTTAGTTGAATCCTAATAAGAAAAGGGCGCACTTTAAATGAACTTAATGTCTGCATAATCTTTCCTTCACATATCCTTGCTGATCCTTTCAGGTTTTACATCATTCTCCATTTTAAACAAACTGAGAACATTATTTTTGTCATTGGCTGCAAAGAGGACCTTGATTTGGGCCAGTCCCAGCCACCTGGGCTTCTCCTAAATGAATTTGACATGTTCTCATCGCCTGAGGGTGTGAATGTGTTCGTCAAGTGTGTCAGCCCTTTGATAAACACACCGAGTCCTGCCCACTGCATTTCTGTTGAAGAGCCTCGTCCTCTTGGAACGCTGGAATATTACAAGCAGATTTCAAAACAGCCGGATGCTGAAAATGGGAATGAAGTGAGGAAGTTGACCCAGCCCTCATTAGTTTATTCAGTGAAGCGTGTTTGAAGAATTACAGCTCTTACGTAAGAATCTGTGGCTGTTAGTGAATCATTATCTCGGCTGACATTTGTGTCCACAATGCCTCGCAAGGGCTCGGCGGCGCTCTCCTCCGCTCGGCCGGACCGTAACCCCCCGTATCCACCATCGCAAACATCTGTCCATGATCCTGGAAGTGTCTCAACAGATGGAGCTAGAGAGTCGTAATGCTTTGCAATTAGAACCAAGACACTGGAATGATGCGCAGTGACTGATTATGTGCTTCCATGGACTGTCAAATTGCTTTGTATCTCACACTCCCAGAGGACATTTTTGTGACTGTATGGTTTCGTACATTTCTAGGCCACATATAAAAAAGAAACACATTTCTTTGGGGGGCAACAGCCATATGCTTCACGCCGTGTTTGCCAATTGATATACTTGCAGACTGGGACGAAGGCAGTGCGACGGCGATCTGAACTGTTACAGTGCTGTGTCGAGCGCGTCGGATAACTTTTGGTGGCTGTCAGTCATGCATGCTGTAAATTGCGATCTTCAAAGAGACTCTGGCAGATTAACATGCAATCTGATGGCCACTCCGAGGGATGGATTCCATTAAGTGTCCTATAAACATCCACTCTCCGCATCAGCGAGACAGGAATAAAACCATGTTAATGCACATTTTATGCATATGTCGAGCATAGGCGAACGCCCGTGTGTCATCTGAGAATCGGAAGAGTCTTTATGAATATTCAATCTGGTCCACGAAGTGGAGCGCTGCCCTGAAGGGAATGAAGTGGAGTGGGGAGAAGTGTTTATGATTAGAGCTCAGGAGTTGAGGAAATAAGCCTCCATCATGATGTATACTGTATTTATTATAATAAATCTTACTCAGGCAGACACTGTGGGGCTGGATCAGAATATTTTGAGCGGGAGTTGAGATGAAAAGTTAGTATGGGCTTTCCAAAAAAACAGTTACTCACACACGATTGCAGGAGAACTGACCTTTTAGGTCAGTCCCTCGTTGTTGCCACTGCTGTTGTATGTTCTCTACACTGTATAAACAATAGCTCGTATTCTTATTAATCTGTATTGCAAGCTGTGAACTGAGAAAGTGCCGACAAACAAAGCTTCAACCCGAGTGATGACGTCCCGATAACTTGCTGCCTGAAGCTGATTTCATTAAAAGTTAAAAACGTTTTGTAAACTCGTGATCTTTACACGTCAGCCGTGGAAAACACGAGTTCATTTTGTAGAAGACGTTGTCGACACAGTTAAATTCTCTATCAATTATGTAAAATCAACTCATCTTCTATCATTAACTCGTAACTGGAGAGATCTGAAAGGCAAATCAAGATGAATTACATAATCAAGTTCCTGTTCAGATACTTAAAATCCACTCACCTCATCATGTTTAATCACTTGGTTTTATTGTTTTCCCAAGTGAAGAAGGTTAACTGATGATAATAAGTCGCGGTGTTCTAACTGAAATGAAAACCGTGTAAACCACGATGAAGGGTAACAACCACATCCCACCGTTTTTCTACAGACTCTGAAACAATCTTCTGATATAGATGCCACATCATTAAAGACTGATCATGTTCTTTTGCAGTGTTTTCCACCAAACTAACTCCTGTTCTTGAGCCACTTCCAAGTCCGTGTTTGCACCAACGCTCAGCGAAACCACTTGATACATTTCTAGGTTCCTAGTTTTGAAACAGGAAACAGTAAAGCAGCCAAATAAGACACTAAAATATGTTTTTTTAAAAACATTTTAGGCAGGAAATAAACAGCGACCTGGATTGTGGTTCATATTTGATCAGCGCCGCCTTGTTTTACAGTTTAGAGGGTTTTTTTCACCTCCGTTTTCACAGTGCAGGAGCAGTTAGTTGGTCATTCGGCTGATTTTTGCTGGCAAAAAAGTGTGTTTCTCTGGGGGCAGACAAAACGGATACGTTTACCAATCTTCAGTTGCATATACAACCAACATTGTAGTGATATGAGCTGGTTGATGAGCTTCCGGTTCAAAGCAAAACTTAAGAAAACGGGTTAAATTGCCCTTTTGTTGCCTTGAAATCAGCGTGACCTTTTCGTTTTTACAGCGCGGTTCACGCTCACCTCTTTGATATTCCTGTCATACATGTGAACGTGTGAATGTCCTGAATATCGAGACCTTCTGAGGTCTCACAGGTGAGGTGCTCAGAGAGAGATTCTCCGCAGCCCTCTGGGCCCATCAGCAAGGCCGTGAAGAGGAGCAGCTTGAGGAGGCCTGCTGATTGATTAACTGTTTACACCAAACAGGTTGGACTGCGGCTGCCGAGCAACCAGATCTGGCCAGATTTACAATCTCTGAAGGATCATCCGGGGTTATGTATTCAAGATGTGCGTATTCTTTTCCCCCCAGCATGCAGTTGGCGTTCTTACCGCTCAACAGCCTTGGTTGAATGGAAAGTGATAATCCCCCCCGACTGCCGATTCCTACGAAGCCAACTGGCTCATAACTGCATAAAGACCAGGATGATGCTCGGGAGTGTGATTGCACCGGGCTGCTGGGTGGGCTATCGATGAAAAAGAGTCGGAGAGGCAGAAAGCGGTCCGCGAGGCAAAATACTTCGGTCGACTCCTTCAATACCTCCTGTCTCCCCTTCCTTTTGTCTCTCTCTTCTCTATCTCCTCCTCCTCCATCTCGTCTCATTCTCTCCGCTGCCCTGCTACCAACACTACTCTGTAATTTAATCCATTTAGTCATGGCTCCAGATCAATATCCATTTTCCTTGGCCTTCGGGAGAGCCTCTCGAATTTGCTTGTTTCAAACAGTGGTACTGTTGACCAGCAGGGGCTCCCATGGGCCTGCGGGCTGGATACAGATGTAGTGCAACACAGTATCTGAGAAAACACAGCTCACATCTAATCTCTCACTTACCTGCTGCACGAAACACAGCAGTAGGTGTCAAAGAATGATATGCATTTATACTTTTTTTTTTAACAAACTTTTTTTTTGTTGCACTTTGCATCACTTTACATCAGAAGGCTCTCCTCGTGATCCCAACTGAATGATTCTCTTCCACTCAGATGTTGAAATGCAACGCCTGGCTGGTTAGCAAATGAATGACATCAAATTAGATTCAATTAGGGCTAATTTGATTAGCGGGCCTTGTAAGTGACCAGGAAGAAAGATGGAATTATTATTACTTCTCCCTCCAGGATTGATTTACTGTCGGCACAGTGCGGCGTACAGGCATGTCGGTTAGCTTAACAATACCGCAGTGAGAAAAGGTTTAATCGCTACAAACAAGCCCGTGCATCCTGCCAGAGTGTCCTTGAGCAAGATAACAACGCGCCATCAGCTGAGAGCCTAAATGTGACTGTAAGCATTAGTCACACACCGCCATTGGCTGAACATTTTCAGCGCACATAACATTGTTAGCTGCCCTACTTCAGTGTTAACTGTCTTTAGCCGGCCCCGTGGCGGCCTGCCACCGGCCAGCTGTACGCTCTGTGGACACTGACAGTGATTCTCCTTCACCTGCTCCACTGCGTTGTGCATTGCCATGTTTTATAAATAACCACGTTTAAATATTCATCCGTCAGCATTTGCATCCAAAGTGTTTTGTACTTCACAGCTGAGTTTCATAAAGTCAAAAGGACAAGCAAACAATCTGCACGACGGTTCACCCGCAGCGTGATAAATACAAGGTGTGTGCGAAATAACACAGAAAAATGGGTGACAGATGTGTCAGAATGTCATGTCAATGTTTAATGCATTTCCGAGTGGACAATAATGTATGTTATTTGCACATTTTTTATGTTTGTGTCAGTGTTGTGTGCAGGCTCAGAGGAAACATTCATTCAGCAACAGGATTAAGATTAATGAAGCCTGCATCAGTCAATATTCATAAATCTAATTAAAGGGGCTCTGTGGAAGCAGGTCGTTTTTTTGTTGGCAGACTCCATTTCAAAACGAACGTTGGATACTGTTGCTCTCTGTTCGCTGAGAAAATCCAATCCCAGTCCTTCACAACAACAACAACAAAAAAAATCACAGTCAAACAACTTAAACAAATCGTCCACACGCTTGTAGAGGCAACCGAGAGAGAGACGGCGAGGGTTTCAGCTTTCACGTCACGTTACAATCCGCTCACATACGGACAAATTGTTGCGTAGAGCCCCTTTAAACTGAGAAGAGCATTCTGTGTTTCACGCTTCACTCTCCAGAAAAGTGTTTTAGCTGCTACGAATATTATGTCTTTTTTTTCTTCCTTCAAAGTGTTTTTGAGAGTTTTGTTCTTTTATCAGAGCGGTGACGTGCAACAAAGACCCACAGCTGGAATCGAGCCACAGATGTTGTTATTACACGCGTAAACAATTACAGTTTATTCAACAACTGTCTGTCGCTCATTGTTTAGTCATTTTCTAAGCAACTTCACAAATCTACATTCATACTGACCATCGTGTGATATCACGATAATCTATTTTTCCCAAATGAATAAAATATAAATGTTTTGTTCAATCGTTGATTGTTTACCTGATAAGATAAATACCATATCTCTCAGGCACGGTGAACAACTCTGACAGTAAAAGGTCATTCTGGTGAAGTGAAAGGCTCGAGTGCACGTGAGGTGATGAGATTGTTACACTCTGTTTTCTGTTTGTTTTTGTTTCCCCCAATTCTGAAAATCTATATTTGGAATATGACTCGATGAATTTTTCATATAACCTCACCTCCAACTTAGGACTTGAATATTTTATCAGGGTCCTCATCACCTCCAACATATGGTTCTCATCCATACATGCATATAAAAGTAGTTGCAAATGTCTGCCTCTTAAGAGTGTTCCTGGCCGTCACGGAGCCTTTATCACTTTGCCTCATAAGAAAAATTTCCATTTTCGTGTTCTCTTGTCCGTGTTCAGAAGCTCACTCTTCTCCTGTGTTTGTGTAATGTTTCATGATGTTTAACCTGAATTATTCTGTTCTCTCCCCCCCTCACTTTACTTGATTCCTGACCCAGTTTCGTTTCATTTCTGTTCTAATACAACATGCACATAAAATTCATCCTTCTAGAGTTGGTAAGTGTGGCAAGTCTGTTGAAGTGTCTGTTGATAAAGGCTACTCTTCATAACTACCGAGTCTCTACACATTTGGTCGAAAGTGAGTTAAGATGGTAAGCTGGCTTTGTGACACATTTTATTTTATCATATATATATAAAAATACTAGGCTATTCAATGGGATGGATGGATGGATGGATGGATGTGTAATTTTTAACAAATGTCTAGCAGCAAAGCCAAGCTAGTGGCTAAACTGCACTGTGTATCAATTGAAATTTAGCTTTGCTGCTAGCAAGGCTAAAGCCAAACAATGCTATATTTTGATGAACTGTTATCAAAAGCTGTTATCAGTTTTGATGAAGCAAAAGCTTTGTAATTTAATGTTTTATTCCACTAAACTCCAGGCATCACAATGGAGAGAAAAAAAGTAGCTACGTTTCTGGTTAAGCTTACGTCACTAGCTCAGCCGTACAGTAGATATTACTGCCACGTCCTTGCCTCATGGAATTAATGTGATTTCGGTGTGGAATAAGCTATCTTTACATCACAGGTTCAGTAATTGTAGATTAGTTTATTGTCTGTCTACAGATTTAAATAAAAGTCATCCTGGAGCATCAAACGGCGCAGCCAAGCAATGGTAAACACTCCAGCCCCTGAGGCTAACGTTATCTGGCATGCTACCATGCGAGGTGTAGTCCAGCACATCAGGAGCAGTTCGACATGCAGACCTGGAGAATGGAACCAGCGACCTTCCGCTGGCTCTCCCTCTGAGCCACAGCGCCCCCAATTCGTGTTTAAACTTCTACTTTAGTTTTTTCCACACTGCAACATGTTAAAAGAGCACATTTTTTATGTCTACTTACCCATGACATTATGTGGGAGGGATCACGTGTGATCATGTTGGGTCTTCAGCAACAAACCTGCCAAGTGAGAAGTAGATCAGATCAGATGAACAATCCTTGATATGCGAATAACAGACAGAAACAGATTATTTTGCTTAACAGCTAAATAACATAGATACGGGACAGACACATAGCAAAAAAGAGATCCTGTAAACAATCAACATTATGTTTGTTTGTTTTTCTTTTAAAAAATGAAAGCTGAATCTAGATTTTGTGAGTTGATACCACATTTTTCCATTTTGTGAAGGTTACCCAAAAGCAGGGCGCACAACCTACGATTTTGTAAGTAGCCAAAAAAGGTGTCAAGTGAAGGCAACCTGTGTATCTCTTATGCAGTTTGCCACCCAGCCTGAAAACTTCTCAATTCTGCTGCCTTTGTAGTTACTGCTCCCCGTCAAAATGCTGAAAATGACAAAATGTGGTGCCAGAAGGAGCCTTCCTCTGTCTTTTCTTCTCATCAGGAGCAGCGAGAACAATCTTAAAACCCCCTCACTTCAGTCCTTTCTTGTACACGAGCACACTACACGAAGAATCCAGAGTGAAGGTGCAAAATCTGCAGTTTTACCGGTAATGATCGTGGAAGATTACCAGCAACCAGGGAGGAGAGAAGTCTCACGAATCACTTCTTTTCCAGCCTCAGAGGCGTACACGAAACTGCCTGAAGTATCCCAAATTGTTTCTATCGGGAAGCTGTCTTTGCAATCAAGTGTCTGTCTGCTTATCTCCCCTACAGAAATGTCTGTTGTTCTCTTCTGTCAGTCAATATGCGCCCATGGTGACATTGAAAAACCCATCATCTGTTACCATCTCATTCATGCATATAATGGTGTTTAACACAAGGACTCGGCTCTCGTTCGAAATGAGCAAAAACCCATCTTTGTGGAAGTCTATGAGGGAGGAACGCTTTCCCACTGTTGGGCATTGTTCTTTCTTTGCTTAATTTTCTCTTTTGACAAAGATTTGAGATTGTCAGCTCTCTGCTAAATGAGAGCGCTCAAAACAAAAAACCCAAAAAAGCACATTTTTTAGTCGCTTTCAGAAAAACTCCCAGACTTTTTATAGCCACGTTGTCAAGTCATGCTTCTCTGAGGAGGTCGTCTGACTGAGGTTTCCAATATAAAGAAGTAACATATTTCAGGAACATCGTCTCCTTCTAAAAATAAGAACGAGCGGGTGAAACCAGGTTAGAACAAAAACCTCCTATAGCGACACTTTTTAAATCTGAGGTAGTCAGAGACAGAGAACTGAATACTAGAGTGCTATCTTGCCTTTTACTCCAGCAACAAGTGAAATTGCTTCTAAAAATGTGCTCGATATAGAGTCAAGGGCAGAGTCTATTTTTAAGGAAGGAAAGGATTCGTACTTTGTAAAATTCTTTGATGTTGAGAAGTTTAAAAGGCTAAAAGCCTTCGGCTAAGCACTGTGTATCTAAAGATGACGGCAGATTTAGCCTGGCAATAAACTTTTGAACATAAAAGAGTGACTTTTTTTGGGAGATTTAAGACAGTAGGCGAGAAGAAAAGCGACGTGATAATGGAAAGACGCTCCTGTAGTATTTTGTTCCGTGAGTATGTGCAGAGTCTTCTTTTATAAATGGATTTTCACTCCGCTATCAGCAGTGATTAATGTCTTTATTCTCAACGTGTGTTCTTAATCTATCTTAAAGTTCGGCGCGAGCCCGTCTAATAATGGAAGTGGATTGTCTTACAGTGGCACTTCACTCAGAATAAATTCCACGGCTGAATATAGCATGTCTGATTGATTCATGACTGCCAATATCATTACTATCATTAGGACGTACATCTCCTGTACTCTCTGGATATGGAGCTTGCCAAGGGCAGCTATTATAGTGGTGTTACATTCAGAGTGACCTGCCTGTGAACCGTCAGCGTTATCTCTGGATTAATTAAGGGGCCGGTGTACTCCATCAGCCGCGCTTGTCAGATGGTCGTATAGCTTCGGAAACCGCACCCCCCCCCCCCACACACATCCTGACGTTGGATTAAAAGCTAATTTCTGCTCCCTCTACATACAAAAATAGATCGCACAACCAGTAGAGGACGCCACTCAGAGTCAAATTGGTCTTGCACAGACCTCCACTCGTCCTTTGCTACCATCCAATCTCCTCCCAGCTGATCTGTAGTCACTGTTTGTCTCTGTGCTCAGGTGAAGTAACACCATAAATGTGTTAAAACTTCTCACCAACTCGCATAATCTCGCCTTGAAAAGGTCAATTTTTTTAAGGTCTTGTCCACACTGATACATAAATGCTGCTCTTCGCTAGTTAGCTCAGTTAGCCGTGCAGCTAGCAGTTGAAGACCAGGGGAGTGTTGGTGTTTTTACACCGCTAGCACAGGAGCTTTGGACCAGGCTAGCTGGTAAACATGCTATATCTAGTTTGTATCTCTGCAACACGCAGACAACATAAAGTCAACACTGCTATTTATTCACATTCTGCTGATCATTTTAGTTGATTTTAAAATGTTTTTCAGCTAAAATTCTTGCATAATTAAAGGAAGCTGTATTTATGAGCCTTCTCATCCTCGCTCTTCTTGGCTCTCTGCTTCTCCTGCTCACTTGTTTGATTTGTCTTTTCTTCCCTTTGAATTAAAGTGTCCCTTCTTCATTTTCTCCCCATGAACCTTTGATAATAGATTGTTAGATATTAGATTTAATAGAAACGTTTTTGACTTTTTTAAAATTATATTCTGAGCCAGCTGCAATAAAACTGGGAACGTGTTCAATCTGTCTCTGGCCATTGTCTTCATCACCCCCCTGATGGGAAAATTCTGAAACATGGAGCCGTGCCCATTGTTTTTCACAGAGAGCTTTAACCTGACACACGAAGCTTTGCGTGCCTCTGGCTTCAACACAAACATTTACCCATCCATGCATACAGACACATACATGTGCACAAACGTGCATGCATGCATGCATACATGAATACACTGCAGGTGAACACACAGGGAATTATGCCATCTTATCTTGTCTTGAACTTCAGTTGGATTCCACGGTGCGCTTTGATTCTGATCTTTCCAGCATGCTGATATTATCTGATAAATGTATCTTTATCCTTATGAGGCCGGCAGCGGTTGTTGTGGCACATGATGCCACGCAGCGTGATAGAAAAGAATGAGCAATCCCTTATCAGAGCAGACCAAAACACATTTTCCTGCAGTACAGATGCTGTAATAACATCACTGATGACTGGTTTTTGAGGGTAAGCATTTATGGCAACAATGCTCGGATGTCCCGCTCAAGATTGATTGCTCTCTGTTTTACATTGTCACAACAATGCATCTTGTTTATAAGCATCTGCTGGCTATCACCACTTCTTCAAGCCTCCATATGAAGATTTCTATGTTCAGACTGCCAGTGCAGATCCGTTAATTTTGGATCTGGACAGCAAAAACCAACATGAAATGGGATTTTTGCAAATCAGATCAGAACTACATTTGTAGATGGATTGAAATTGGATTCAAATCAGATCGCTACTGATGCATTTCAGTCTGGATGATTTCAGATTGTCTCTTGGATTAATTTAGTGACTGAGGCAATCATCCCCATCACAGTGCTTGGTTATGTATAGGGAAGCAAAATACTTGGTTATGTTTAGGGAACTAGAATACTTGGTAATGTTTAGGGAACTAAAATATGTGGTTATGTTTAGGGACTTAAAATACTTGGTCAGATTTAGGGAAATAAATACGTGGTTAGGTTTAGGGAACTAAAATATATGGTCAGGTTTAGGGAACTAAAATATATGGTAAGGTTTAGGGAACTAAAATCCGTGGTCTGGTTTAGGGAACTAAAATACGTGGTCAGGTTTAGGGAACTAAAATACCTGGTGAGGTTTAGATAACCAAAATACTTGGTCAGGTTTAGGGAACTAAAATACTTGGTCAGGTATAGGAAAACATGTTTTTGGTTACTGTAGACCATTTCACAGTGTGTAAGACGTGCTTGTTTTTCAAGTCTTTTCCCCAGAGTTGCCTAGCTGTGACACGACAAAACCTTAATTGGTTTGGTTTAAATGATTCTGCAACAACGTTAACTATGATGTTCTGGGAACAACACCAACGCGACGATATCAGATCGCGTGGATTATCACAGTCATTAGGAGTCATTACCGCGGGACGATTAACAATTAATTAATTCGTGATAATCATGATGTCAGGAGATCACCAAAGTCATTAGGATTCATCGTCTGGAAACCTCGAACGTCTGCACCAGATTTCATGGCAGTGCATCCAATAATTGTTGAGACATCACACTAAAAAACGACCGACCATCATTGCCAACAATAGAGCATGCCTCCAGTGTGGCTAAATGCCAGTAAGCCACTCTACAGCGGTAGATGATTGCCAGATCCTTTCTCTGTGGGGAGCTTCATGTCGATTTTCCCATAACCTACAGATGTTGCAGATGCTATTGATAACAGGGTATTTGAGGCTTTTCACGGAGTAACCCAGTGAGATTACCAACTAAACCCGGTTAGACGCTGAGAAAGGATTGAATCTCTACCCTCCAGTCCCTCCGTCTCGCCCCCCCCTTCTAATGCTGATGGATATCCAGCGCTACGTCTTCACTCAGCCATGCACACTTGCCCTCCCATTTCCCTGCTGAGGGGTCATCTCCGTTCGTGTCTGTTGGAAAGCTCTCTCAGGTGCCACGTCTTTGGCCATTCTGAACCAAGAGCAGGTAGTTCTGCTCTATCGATGGGATTTATTTCATCCCTCGACTTTGAAACATCTTTTACAATAAGGCAGCATTTTGAAGAATGAGACACAAGTGTGAAGTAGATCCAAAATAGTGTAAAAATAACACTGCTTGTAGTCTGTTATTTTAAAATCTCTACACTGTACATGATGCTGGCCCGTGAATGACCTCTTGTTGTTTTCGTCCTGTGAGCATTTCTTGATACAGGCCATTATGTCATTGGATTTTCTGCCTATCCAGTGATGTAGAGTATGAATTCTCACATTTTCGGGGCTGTGAAAATGAAAGCTTGGATGAATGGCATCCCTGCTGCCTTGGGGAACAGATGACCTTAGAGGTTAGCATCAGAGCATTCTTGTCCGTGACTCTCGGGTTAACGTCCTCTCAGACTCTCAAAGGGGAAAAACACAGGCCAAATAATGTACTGTGGGATTTCAGAGAATGAACCGTAAGACTGTCATTGAGGGCTGTACATTCCCAGGCAAACAGGGAATTGTATAACACATTTTATGGCGTTCATGAGAGACTGATATGGAGTTTTTTTGTGCCTTTTTTCAGATTTGTTTTGAAGCCAAACGGCCCTTTTTGGAGGTAATAGCTTCCTAGGTTGATTAACTTTATTCGATCTTTACCCAGTGGCCCCGTTCTCCGTCTCCGTAATGCCAGCTGATCAAGTGGGAGCTGCAGGGCACCAAATTGCAGAGAGAGGATAATGATTTATGGACTGGAGTGGTGAGAAAAGTGGTTTTAGGACTTGCGCAGTGTTATTGAAAATGTCAATTGCGGACCTGGGGACGCATAGAGCTGGTGGAAGGAACGTCAGCAACAATCCTGAAAAGGCATCTGTGTGTCAAACAATTTAGGAGGAAACAACCCATACGCACACATAAAAAACGTCGCACTCCAGTGTGTGTGTTTACTGTACTGCGCTGTCTCCCTGTGACTTGCACAGTGTGCATGTCTTTGTTTGAGAAGAGTGTTCATGAGTCACCACTGTCTTTAGCCCGGGGCTCAGCAGCCAGCCAGCTGAAGGAGGGGATGCATGTTTTATTTTAGTCGCTCTAATATGCCGTGAAGACATCATTATCCTGAAACATGTTGTATACCAGAGCCTCTATTGTCTGAAATGGCACAGAAGATGTGGATAACTGTTTCATCCTCATCACAGTCAAAGAGATCATTAGATGTGCGATTCAACGTGCTTCATTAGATGTGGCTTTTGTTATTGCCAGCTAAGCAGTGTGTGGCAGTGTGAGCCCTCCTCGGCGAGAGGAGGATGTTATCTCTTTTGTCATGCACATACCAGCGCTGCCCATAGGGAAGAGGTGAGCATGCAAGGAACTTGGCCGATTGAGGGCACAGGGCACAGAGGCGCGTTGTGCACGGCTACGGTTGCATGTGAATACTAAAGATGCCTCACAAGAGACCCTTTTGTCAGCATTGACTCCTTTTGCGAAGAGTCATGAATAGCTCAGAGTGTGTGAGATCTTTTCTACATTCCTCACATATCATCAACATTTCCAATTGGATTCTTTTTTTATGACCTCTGCGGATCCCAAGAGGTCCTATTTACCTCATACCTCCGAGTCAAAGAGCACAATAAAAAACACTTTGTGGCTGTTATTGCTTGGTAAATGACCATCTGTAAGATATTTTCCTTCAACTATATCACAGAAAATCAATGTAATGTATTGACTTTGGCATCAGAATAAGTTTTTTCCCTGCTGTCAAGTGTTTCCACTTTGGCCTCGACTCGATTTGTGACTGTAAAATATGTGCATGAAAGTCTATTAGAGATGAAGCTCCTGGTCAGGCAGAAGTTACAGATGATAAATTGGAGAGGCATCCAGAGGGACATCCTAAATATTCTGCTACACTCAGCACTGGAATGTAGCTAAGTACATCGGCTCGTCTACTATACCTAAGTAATTTTTTCTTACTTCATTTTAATTCATTTTTACTCCACTATATTTATTTGATAACTTTAGTCACTTGTTACTTTACAGATTACAATCTGCATCAGAGCCAAAGTAGCTACTTTTTTAATTAACCTATTTTATATTTTTTTTATTTCTTCCTTTCATTCAGTGTTTTATAAATGTGCTTGTGCATGTAAAAGATCTTGAATGTTAAAAAATGGTCAAAATCTGCACCAACAGAAACCCTTCCATAGAAAACACTGCCCCTGAAATGCCTCGTCGCTAATCGCGCATTCAGTTCCGTGTCTTTGTGACACTATGTCACTGTGTCACACATTTGCATAGATTATGCCTGGTGGCTACTTTGGCACGTGAGAATTGATTAAGCACAGTTGCTCTGTTGTTGTTAGCAGTGCTGGTTCAGGCGTGTGTGAGCTGACCAATCAAAGCAGACAGGGTATTTGGGATGGGGGGGGTGGGGGCTTTAAGAGACTGGCGCTAAGAAAGAGCATCTCAGACAGAGGGTGAATACAGAGCTGTAACACTGGACAGAATGAGAAAACTCATGTGATATTTGAACATTAAAGCATGCAAATCTGTGATATTAGTAACCCAGTAAATTATGAACCTGAAGATGAGCACAATATGTCAACTTTAAATGTATTTTATCAGGAGCTGGATTAAAAAAGTACTACAACAGTAATAAGAAAAATGTCCAATAATCAGTCAATAGATATACATAGATAGATCTCAACTAAACTCAGTGACCTCAGCCTCCTGCACACAAACTCTCTTGGACACGCACACACCAACAAAAAAGGAGGAATCCCGGCTCTCCCTCCTTTAAAATGGAGCAACCACCCAGTGCGTCAGTAACCTGATTACCCCAGCTGTCAGTCTGAATAAGGCCAGGCTTTGGGATCCTCGCGTCCTCTGATCCTCAGTACGGGACAGAGCCGGTCCTCCTGAAGAGTCTGGAAACAACCTCAGGACAGGACAGACACAGAAACACACAGCAGAGAGAGCAGCAGGGATACAAGTCAGCAGGTAAGAGGAGGCGTGAATGAGGAGTTTTTATGACTTGAGACGATTGTGATGAGTTTTGAGTTTTTTGCCATCAGACATTAGGCTTATGTGCTTCTTTACTGAACTGGTTCGACCACATTAGATACACGACCTGATAAGAATAGCAGGCTGTCTGAGAAGGAGAAAAGTGTAGGATTTTCAAAAGAGTCACAGTTGAGAGGCTAAAGGAGGGGGCAGCCAGCCACTAAGGGGAGGGCAACAGGATACAACTAGTGGGTGGACCTTGATGATTGTTGCTGTGCACAACAAGTCTCTCACTTACATGCTCCTTTTCCCTCCAAACAGGAGGACTTTGTATGAGTTGGAGTCACATTACTCAAGCTGACAGTATTTATACTTGGTTAATCTGTGTCTTTCAGTGCTAATATTGACTGGCTTTCCACGAAGATCCTGGATCGCTCTTCAGGAAACTGAGGATCCTTGAGCTGCACTTGGCAGCTCCAGAACAATGGCAGAGTGCACTCCGGATGCCCACACCGCCAAGGTGATCCAGACTCCAAAGGCTGACATTACGGACTCCACTGGAGTTTCAGCTGAGTCCGCATCGAAGGCAACGGTCAAAGTCAGACCCGCAGACCTTGGGCTGATTCGAAGCTTGTCCAAGTCGGACTCTGACTTGTTGGCGTCACCACTCGGGGAGGAGGATGGAGGTCTGGCCGGCCGCAGTGGATCCGTGTCTAACTGCAGCTCTGGGCAGCCGTCCACGGAGCGCATGCATTCCTTTGCCTCTGAGTGGGATGAGGTAATACTTCGAGCTCTGGGGATGGGAAACAAGTGGGAGGGTGTGGAGGACAGAGGGAGTGGCGCTGGCTTTCAAGTGGAGTGTGTTAATGTCCTTAAGAGAGAGTGTGAATGTGTAAGGGAAAAAAAAAGGGAGGCCGATAAGAAATGCAGCTGAGGATTAGTGAGGAAAAAAAAAATGTGATGGGGCGAAGCAGGACATTTCAGGAGAGGGAGGAAGGAAGGAAGGAAGAAGGGGGAGAGGGGAGGCAGCAGTATGAGAGCGTTCAGGAGTCCAGCAGAAGCAGTGATAGACTGTAGTAACTTCACCCCGGCTGTTGGCGTAGAATGCCTGTGGGTGAGTGCTTGAATGCATGAATGGCTTGATCACTTGCACCGACCTCCCTGCAGCAGCCCTGGCATCCAAGACTAATTGGGCTTGTGCTGTCATTCCACATCCACTCAGTACATGTCTCAGGGGCCGACCCACGCTTCCACTGTCTCCTCCTGCACTCCTCTGGCTCCTTTGCTCCGTCTTGCGCCATCTACTTTCAGCCAACTGTGAGCGAATCCCCCGCCCCCACCCCCAGCCATTATCCCCAAAAGCCTTAACTTGTGATTTTTGAGCACTTTGGAGCGTCAATGCAGCATCCCCTAAAGCCCTGTAAAGACTCGGATAATAATAATTTCTCACCAAAGCGTCCACTTAAATAGTCAGAACCTGTAGGGACAATGACTGATGACTGATAATGTATTATATTATTATAGTGCAGCTTAGAGGCACACTTATACGATTTTCTTTTTTTTTCAATATGAGCAAAGCAGTAGACTTGAACGTTCCTGACACTTTCTGCTGAGTCCCTATCGCAGAGTACAACACCGTGAGGTTACGTTTTGGATATCAGTTCAGGAGCAGTTCTCATTTGCCCACTTTGCATTTTTTGCAAGTTTATCAGCGGATTTGACAAGAAGTTGAGTTATTCTCGAAAGGGGGGGATAACAGAACGGCATAATTTCTGAACAGTCATTAAGTCCAAGGTAATATTCTGAAAACATAAATTCAAGAAGTTTTTCATTAATCTGTGCCTTGTGGGTGTTTTGACTAGTACCTCTCTCTGTCTTAGCCACTGATCTTTTTTTATTTCAGTCTTTAGTTTCCGCTGCTGCAGCTACAGTTGCATACACTGAGGTTATGCCATTGGTAATGATGTATTCATGTGAATTTAGAGGGTCTGATGACCTGAGGAGGAGTCTGTGATTACAAAAATATTACATACTGTATGTCGGGTTTGCCTGATTCTAATATTCCAACAGCCGACAATCTTATTATTTGATTGTTTAAGGCACAAAACTTCATTATTGAACCATCTTTAACAGAATCACACACCCAGCCTTGTACAATAATACCATAATTAAGGATGAAACTGCTTAACTGTATAACTGTTAAACAATAATTTAAGCTCACCAGCTCTTGGATCGGCATCAAATTGTAGTTGCTCTTAGATACCAGACACCTCAATGTGCTGGATTTTCTTAAAAATGATCCACGCTTCATTCCCTGAAATATTAATGATGTCAAAATTTTGCCCTGTCTCACAATGTTTTAGTGATAAAACATTCCCGGCTTCGTCTCTTTCTCTGGATCAGCACCCAAAGTTAACAGGGATCTATTCTGAGCTGAGACCCATCCTTCATCCAAGTTTCATGGAAATCTGTTCAGTAGTTTTTGTGTAATCCTGCTGAGAAACCATCTAACAAACAAAAGAGCAAACAGACAAGGGTAAACTTGTGAATAAATCATAGTTATTATAAAGTGTTACCTAAAAAAGTAAGTTAAAACTACAGAATTAGGACTGCGTGATTGAACATCGCAGCAAACGTTTGAAGAATACTGAAGTTTGTCTCCTTGGTGTTGGCCTTGAATCAACCTGCTCACACTTGAATTAGTCTCGGACTTGATGACACCCTCACCACTGTTATGGTCACACAGATGGAGTCTGGTGTTTACTGCGAGTCGAGAGCATGCATCTTTTTCATCCTTACAGCAAGGGCGACTGTGTGTCACCTCAGAGTGGACTTCTTGAACTTTTACTTGGCTTTATGTCCCCCTCTCTTTGTCATCCCCTCCCTGTCCAGTGCCCGCTCTCTGCTCCACCCCTCTGCTCTCTGACAGAGCTGTTTATTCAGGCTATGTTGGGTGGGGTGTCCTGTTCTCAAGGGCATCCTGTTTTGCAGCTGCTCCCGAGTGTCTGTTTCTCTTCCAGATTTCAAGGGATTTATTTGGGTTGGGGATATGGGTGTGTGTATGTGTTGGTAGTGAGGGCAAAACCTGCCTTGCGAGTATATCTCGTGAAGCGATCAACCACCAACAAACATTAAAGCGACACGCGGGGCTCAGTGGGAGGCTCGGCTTTAGGTCAGACACACATATATGACAGTAACATGCGCACACAGAAAGACAGAAGTAGAAGTACCGATACAAATGCTGGCATTCGGATGTTGTTATTATATAAAAAAAAGTTATGAAATGAAGTATAACCTTTAAATTCCATTGACATTTTCAGTGGTGGATCTGTAGAATTGTATTGTAGCTGGCAGGTTGTGTAACTGCTGACCATTTTTAGAGCTCCCATTGTTGTGAAAGTAACTGCTTTCCATTTCTATTCTTTAACTTGAAGAGAAGAACAGGCAAGTTTTGTTTAATCTCTTTTCTCATACTGCTTGAAAAACGTTCAGGAGTGTTTATGTAAGTGTGTTTGATGAATATGGGACACTATGGGAAACTTTAACGCATCTTAAGCTCGCTGAGAGTGTCATTAGTCTTGTTAAATAAAGCTTAAATATAGGTAAATTCTCAATGTCACTCTCATTCCTCTAATAGACGGCTGAACCTGCATGATTTTAATGCATTGGTTCAGATGATGATGCTCTCTACCCGCCCTGTCAGCTTTTGTTGGATAAGTACATCATTCTTTTGACACCTGACTGGTGCTCGTTGTTTAATGTATGATCACATCACATAGCATATTGATAAAAAATATATAAATTGTGAGATAAGTGACAAGTAGGCTGCTTGATGAGTAAATTATTTAGGGAAAATTGTTAATGGCAAGTTGTCTGGAGAACTGAAGTCAAGCCCCTTCTGGTTGTCCTCATGGGACCTTATTTCTGGAAAACTTTCAATGGTAGTGAATGGAGCGACTCAAATAATTATCTGATCCTGCTTAAATTGTGCCATGAATCACACATATGATGTTTGTCAATTTATAAAGATAGTTAAATCAAGAAAGTCGCAGTTTGATATAAAACTTACTGCAGTTGTTAAAATGGCCAGTTTTATTGTTTATTTCGTGGTCATGTTGGTGTTGGTGACGTATATTGGCCAAGATGATGTAGTTCACGAAGCAGTTTAATGTAAAACTGGATGGTAATTTACTTTAATTACGACAAACTGTGGCTTTAAATATTTTTTAGCGTTTCATTTGCCGCCATCTTTGTCAGTTATAGTCGGAAAAATCCAAATATGGGCAGCGGGGTGGAGCTAATGGTGCGTTCTGTGCTCGGAAAAACATGGACACACTCTGGAAATGTTTGTTTGAATGGCAAGTCTGTGAACTTTACAAACAACTACAGCAGCTGATTTAACGGTAAAAGGTCACTTAAAACACATAGGACGACTTCGCTCCTAAAATACTCCCAAGGCCTTATACTGAGCACAGATCAACTTAATGAAAGTGAAAACGACAACTACAAATTGTACTCAGATCTTGTGTAGTTGGAATTCCGACTTCCCACTTGCAATCGAATGCACCATTAGACAGAAGGTCAAACAGGTGAAGAAATGAAACGGAAGCTGAATTAAACCGTCGAAAATAGGAAGTGATAGGGTGGTTCTGATTACGCTGGACTGACAACAGCACCATGACTTGCTTTGGTTAAAAAAAAAAAAAAAAAAGAGTAGCTAACTTAATGAATCTAGGTGATGTGTACACGTCAGTTGAGGAGCCGTAATGGCGGCGCTACTGGATAAAAGTGGCATTACAACTGATGTCCTCAACTCCCGCGACCGTAAGTGACGCTTCACTTTGAATGTTCAGTTCAATTGTTTTTTTTTTTGTCGCCGGTGAAAGTTTACTCTCATACAGCCAGTATTTTAAAAGCCACTTCAGGTAAATTGTTGTAGCTTCGGTTAGCTTGGCTAGCTCGTTGCCTTAGCTTGCTAGCTAGCTACAAACAAACCTGAGATAGTAGCTAACGTTAGACCTTTTAGAGTGGAGATCATAGCCTGGTTTAATTAGCATCACATGGTAATGAGTTAGTCTGCACTTTTAAATTCCTGCTCATCGTAGTGTCCATACACTGTCATTAGTACTTTAAAAAGTTTGGCCACAATTACTAAACATATATTGAAATGTTTCAAACATTCACAGTTAAGAAAGAAGCAGGCAGGACAGGCCTCATTAGTTATAATAATGAGCTCATTAATAATTGTAGAAATGAGCCCTGCAAACAAAACACTAGCTATGCCATGTCAGGCAAAACAGAACAGCTGTACTGAAGATGGACTAATGAGGCCTTTGATGGGAGGGAAGTTGATTACTCATCTACAATAGCTTCACCTCGAGATGGTTCCTATCACCTTAGATTTATGATTTATTTATTTTTTTTATGCTGAAGAGTGAATCATTTGCCAGCTTTAGGGAGCAACTCCCTTTAGTGTAATAACTAAGTAGCCAGCGTACATCTTGGGGACATTAATAATGTAGTCCACTGCAAAAGATTTGGTGTTACTTCATTATTACTTCATGTTACTGTAGCAAATGTCTGATAACTTAAGCCATTTTAATTTCCGTCCTCAGACTGTTGAAGGACCAGTCATTTGGCAAATGTAATTGTTTCTCCTGTTAAACTCCACTGTAGCTGCCATAGAGCAGTTTTACATCCTCCTGTTGATATTTTGCCAGATATCTACAGAAACGTGAAAGATTATCACTAAACAGCTAAATGTCACCACTTTTTTGTGTTTTTTCTTTTTCATTTAAGATTAAAACCACAAATAGCCACATTACATAAGACTCTCTCACTAAAATGACCATAACTCAATGCATTAATAATAGAAATGGCATATATGATTAAGGTGATTGATGTCTTCACCACGTGTTCAATACTCAAAAGGCAAAGGTTAACATAGCCACATGTTACAGATGCTTGAGTGGCTTCATTCATGTGTGTACTCTATTTCCCAGTGGTAATCCTCAGGTCATTACACATGCAAGCTTTTAAAGTGCATACAGTGTGTGTCTGTGTGTGTGTGTGTGTGTGTGTGTGTGTGTGTGTGTGTGTGAGTGTGTTTATATGCTGTACTATGATCTTGCATAACACAGATAGACTGAGATCCCTTATGAAAATACAGCTTTTTTATTATGTTAAATTAACTGTATTGTAATATTTTTAATGTATAAGTTTCATGGACCTTTTGTAATATGATAAGTTTTTTTTAAATTGATAGTGTGAAAATAGATAAACCATAGCTTTTAATATAATTGAAGAAGCCTCTTAGATGAGAGGTGAAACGTCTTCGAGATGCAGGGCTCATTTCTACAATTATTAAGATGTGTCAAGAAACTGAAACAGGTCCAGCTGCCTACGATATACTTAGAATTACCTTGACCTGGATGACTGAGAACCTTCATCAACACATAGCTGTTAATATAGATTATAAACTTAATTTAGTTTTCGGTACCTGCGAAACTGAATTGGCCACAATGAAAATGAAATAGCGTTAACTTACAAAAAACTTTTCATGTAGGTAAATACAGCTGATAAAGTATGTGTAAGCTGGTTTATAATTCATATAGAGAGCCAAGGCAGAGTGCACACATCCGAAGATCTGGTTAGACAGATGTGGTACATGAATATGAGAATAGTTGTGATGGTGTTTGCGGGGGCTGGGTGGGGGAAGGCACAGTCCTGTTTCGCATGCAACATCGTCCGTAAAATCTTTAAACCAGGTGTCACACATGAGACACTACATTTAATCTAAAATGTTGTTTAATGCCATTATTCCATACATGCAAGGGCTAGATCTGTGCTATTGATTTTAAAAATATATATATATATTAAAAAAAAGAAATGTGACAGAAATGTGTTTATTCCGTTGTCAGATTAATTTAGCTCATTCGAAAGCATCTGCTTTTGTGAAAATTTGATCAGATCTTTTACAATTTCAAAAGTATTTGGGGTTTGGTGATCACATTTTGTGGAAAACAAATTGCCCACCAGTAGCATTTATATGTAAGAATTGAATTTCAAAACAATGATTCAACATTAATTATGAATCTTTTGTCTCCTGGCATCGTAGAAAGAAAAAAATGGGATAAATAAGAGATTATATATGAAAAAAAGATTTGCCTCTTTCACTCCATGTTGTATTAATAAAATATCTTTAGACAATTGAAGACATCACCTTGAGCGTCCTGAAATTGTCATGACACTGCATCGGCCAGCAGATTGATTAGAAAAATTAATTGGCAGAATGGCAACAAAGAAAACAACAGTCAGTTTCAGAAGTAGCTCCCATCCATCAGTCACATGTAGTCCTATCCTGTATAGATGGAAAAAATACACACAGAGGAATTTAATTTATGATAATCCGACATTACCTGACATTAAATCCCAATTCAAAGCACTACCTGACAAGCTGGGTACAGTTACATGGTAAAATGTACGTCGTTTTTACTCGATGTGTGTACACATTGAGTAAAGGTATTCCACTGGAATTTGACATTTGTTTTTCTGCAGTCGTTAATAAACAAAGCAGCAGGTAATGTGTGAAATCAACACAGAAAAACTTTTAAATAATTGCAACGATAAAGTTGTATTATTATTGTTATTATTATTATCATCCCTATTAGGTGGTCACAATCTTTAGCCTCAAAAATGAAAACATCTACGAGACAAAGCTATGCTCTCCATGTGTCGCCACATACACCATGAAGGCCACCGTGACTTGACTGTTATGATTCTTTATTCTGGCTTTATGTTTTATGATGTGTGGTCTCAAAGCTGTCAAATAAATAAAAATCAATCCTAATCATGAGCACTGCTGGATTGAATTATGTGGTCTTGGTCTTGTATAGTGTGGAGCTACTGGCTCATCTGTCTTTATTGACAGTGATACTGAGGCGGTAATCCTGTTTCCAGACCAGCGCCATTGAGGCAGGCAGCCTTTTTCCTTTTTGCTTAGTTTATTATATCAAGCCACTATTCCATTATCTGTTCTGTTTTAGCCTCACTGCCATCACTTATGTGGTGAGGAGACATTGGCTCAGCGGACATTACTGTACTCCCCAGCTCTAAAGCACATCGTTTAAGATTATTTCACATTATGTCTCTTATTAGCTGGCATGAGGTCGACTAAACAAGAAAGATTGGAGCAGCCGTATGCAAAAAAGATCATTAGCCGAATTAAAAACACATATCGGAAAGTGTTTCTATTAGGCTGCTACTATGCAGGAAGAAATTGTTGATGAAGTCAGTTGAAATTGCCTCCGAGGACGGCTGTTCCGTTTCCATACGTTACTAATGGTGTTATAGAAGTCTTTATTATATTGGAAGAGTGACAAAATTCAGTATACTCATATTTTAGAAAGAGCCTTTAGCTTTTCTTAACAGGGAAACGGGGAAAGACGAGAGTGTATACAATTTAAAATATTTATTTAATATAAATTGATATATATATATTGATTTAAATATGGATTTAATTTATAAAGGTTGATCAACACTGGATTTTATAGGCCACAGTTTAGGCAGGGTTTGAAAAATGTCTTGATGATTTATCAGCCATTTCTTTGTTGGCATAAATGTATAACGTGATATTTACAAATCAACAACATAATAACATACATTCAGTGTACATAATAAGCAAGACTTGTTGCTGTTGATAAACAGTGTCAGTGCTCTCTAGTGGAGGAAACTTTATAATAGTGCACCATTACTAAATTACTGCAGGGCATGATAGAAAAAAATCTGCACGCTGTAAGGCTCCAAATAAATAGATTAATTCTCTTGTAAAGGCAATGGTTCAATCTACAAGATATGCCTCAAGGAAGTCACGTGCAGAGCTGACTCCTTCATGCCCTGCAGTGATACATCTTTTGTCTTGTACATGAATACATCTACCTAAAGCTAATATAGACAAATATATCTGCCAGGACAATGTATTAGTCTGACTCTACTAAATAAAATGAATAAAATAGGTTTTAGCATGACTGACTAATCAAAACCCTGGATAGAATCGTGCATGAGTGGATCCAAAACAGAGTCAAGTCCATAGAGAACGTTCACTTTTTGCTGATTGGTGCCATCTCTTCTTCTAAGCCTGTATTTTATGCTCAAGTTGGCAACATTTTCAGTTAATCGTAAACATTAGCATATTAAATTTCCAGGTTTACTTTAGGAATTCAGTATTTGAACTTTTCTCTCATGGCTCAATGCCACTTATGTGTTTATACTGTATATTTTTCAGGGGGGCAGTGATGCACATAATGAGTGTAGTGTAATAAGGCCTGTAGAGGAGCTCACTGAGGCTGACTGACTCGAGAGCTCCCTTAAAAGTAACAAGCACAGTCTCCAAGATCTTAAAGCCGCATTGATAAAAGTAAGCAATCTGTTTTACGATGATCGCCTTAAAAAAAAAAAAAGATGCAGACTATGTTGCCCGTGGGGTCCATTTGGGTCCAATCAAAATCACAAATTCAGGCTCAGTAGCAATTTATTTTGGTCCCAACTTTGTAGTTCATCGAGTTGTACTAGAAAGTGTGAACCCAGAAAGCATGTTTTCTAGGTTTTCCAGCTTGGAGCTCAAATCTGCCTGGAGACCTTTAGTAAATACTTTATTAGATCATTCTACTCCGGCCCTTTACCACAGTTATCTTGCTCAGGGTTTAAACACCCTGGAGTAAAATTATCTGACCACCAAAGGGATTGTACTCTACTCTTAATCCGTTGAATTAAATCAAGATGAATCTTCAGAAAAGCTGGTTTCAAGGTCCTGGATGAAACAGAGAACATATAGCTTCTGGACTAGATCTTTTCTTGGTGTTAATTGTAGTGAAAGTGGAGCGTACACTCCAAATATTCTTTATTTAAAATGTTCCCTCTGTGGATTATTTATATTTAAGATCTTGTGATGAAAGAACGATACGTTTCCTTTGTGTTTTTCTCTGTCATAATGTGTAGTGGCAATGCAAAATAAAGAAACCTCCAAGGACATGGAATGATCACAAAGAGTCTCAACCACTTAACTTGCATCTGAAATAAGCAAAATGATTTCACCTTAATGTCAGATCTTTTTCACGGCAATGCTTGAAGCATGAAAAGGTGACATAAAAGGGATAATTTGTGGAGTGTGAGCCGGAATCAAAGGGCAAATCAACCTGTATTAACATGTAAATCACTTCAGACTGTAGTGCTATCACTGAGATTTGCACCACTGATTTAATGACACAGTCCACTCAAAGCCCCATGTGCTTCATAACTGCACTATTAATGACATTTCTGTGTGAGTAGATCCTCTGATTATTTCCACCCTGCTCCTAGATAGTCACTGGAAAGTGCTCTTTGTGTTAAATGTATTCCCTCCAAGGTGATGGTAACTGGACCTTTTCCTTTTTAATACATGTCGAATAAGGATAACTCAATACTTAACTCAATTCCATGTAGATGTTTAGAATGAAGCCACTCTTATATCTATACAATCAATATGAAGCTTGGTGTACAAGCAGGAAACATTGGAAATGGCTAGCTTGGCTCTATTTTTTTTTATAGCTTTTACAAACAATATATAACATGTTTTTAACATGTTAAGTGCACTTTAGACATGCTAGAAGTAGATTTTTTTTGGAGAGAGATAGACAAGCTGTTTCATTCAGTTTCCAGTCTTTATGCTAAGCTAACTGTTTCCTCCTACAGGTAGGGTTGATTAATGCTAAATTGCCCGTAAGTAAACCTAAAAAAACCTGAAATGGACTGGTGACGCCACATCTCCCCCAATCTCAAGTGGGACTGGCTACAGCCCTTGTGACCCTCAAGGATCAGCAGGTATAGCTAATTAAAGGCAACATGGCACATTTATTTCATGAATGTGTGTAATATATGGTTGATATATTTGACAATGACTTTCTCTTAAGTATAGCAAAAGTGCTGTGTATTCAGTATATTTCCATTCTGACCCAGGGCCAATCATCAAGCTACAGTGGATGAGGCTGTATGTGCATAATGTTATGAAATATTTCAACACTTTATCTATGATGACGCTGGTTTTCTAAGAGCAGTATTTTGGTGACAGGGTTGGAAGGTGCACTTAAGCTTGGATGTAATGCAGTCCTGATGTGTGTGTGTGTGTGTGTGTGTATGTGTATGATATAGAATGTAACTGGGTTAATTCAAAGAGTAATGTGAGGTCTGTATTGCTGGAGGCATATGCCATTCGTCCCACGTGCCTGACTTCCAAATGAATCAAGGCTTTTCCACAGTGTTGATGCCACTAGCGAAGTGCATAGGGCTTTTTCAAACACTAAATATTACATCAAATAAGCCTCGCTGTGTCTCTGGTGTCACTAGTGAAAGCAGAATCAGCTTTTCAGGCTTGCAGAAATCTTCATTGCTGATTGTGAATACACTACTCGAGTGAGTCTAAATTTAGATCCTAGCCTGATTTGCAATACTTTGCACATTGAATTTTTGGCGACCCTCAGCCTGCTAATTGGCGTGCTTTAAATTGTAAAACAAATACTTGGACTTGTACTCTTTTCTATAATGTCTTCAGAATATTGAATGCTATTAATATGTAAAGTCTGTTCTCATGATAATGTGGTGAATGAGACATTTGTTCTAGGCATTAGGTCTTGTTGTCCTTGAAGCATGAAGTGTCAGCAAGTAGTGCCATGTTTGTAGACAAATTGCTTACACTTACTCAGCGATGAGTGGTTATGATTAAACCATGCAGTACATATGAAAAGGGCTGGACTGTTTGCCTTAGTTGACTCATGAATATACTACTGTGTAGTTTTACTTGACATTGGATGCAAATTGAAATATCTATTCCAGTAGAACTGAATAAAATCAGTGAAATACAATCCTTGTATTTGAATGTTTGATAGGATTGATCTCACACTGGCTGTAAATGGTCCCATCATATTTAATTTTCATACTGTTTTTTTTAAAGGAATAGTTTGAAATTTTAGAAACTGAACTTTGTAGTTGAGAAGTAGATGGGAAGATTGCTATCGATCACATTTGAGCCCGAACAAATACTTATTTTTTGGCTGATGCCGATTCCAGGGAGTAACAAAATTCCAATCATCAAACCTCTGTCATCAAACATGGTAAAAAGATGTGTAACAGAGACGGGATGTTTGCAGTTATTGCTTAAAATGTCATGTATACACTGAAACATACATTTCACTGTGAAAAAAGTTTTCTTATCTGCACATTTCAGGAAACATTTACACTGATACTGATTTATCTGTGACAGGCCAATATCAGCCGACTATACTGGCCATTGGATATACTGGTCAGGCTTTAAGTCTCATATCTGTTGGTGGCTCCCTTTTCACATATAAATAAAACAATATACAAAACAACAAAAACCACATGGTAAAATTGATAGTAAATCAGCCTTACATCCTGTAAAACCACAAACTGACATCACTTTTTCTCTTGTTTTCACAAATGAGATAAAGTGTTAATTAGTGAGCTTTAGAATTTCAGATAGACAGATTGTAGCATTTTTGCCAGATGTATGTGCTACGGTTGTCAACTTTTGGCTGTGGCTGCATATTTGATAGACAGATATGAGAGTGATCATTACTTGTGCTGCTCATGTTAAACAGCACTCGATGCCAAACTGCATTCAGCACCAAAGCACTTTATTATAGCTTGAGTTACTGTTGTGTTATCGAGGAAAATAAACAAAAGCAAACAACCTGGAAATGCATTTTGTCTCTCCTGGAAAGCTAGAGACTTCTTAAATAAACAATTTTGGCTCTAAGCCCCTAAACAACTCTTCTCTGAGTTGCTCTGTAATCTCCTGCATGCAGCATTGTGCTCACTTAACCTTGCAGTAAGCTGTTGCCTTATTCTGTGAAGGTCTGAGAGGGCAATCAAATGCTAAGAAACAGACAGCAACAGATCTGTATCTCTGGAGGGTCAGTTTGTGCAGTCAGGACTTGGTTACAGGACTGCCGTTAGGTGTCGATAGCTTGGAGTTTAACATTTTCTAGATTGTAATTCACCTTATCACCCGGCTGTGTTTTTTTTGCTGAGTGGTGGGTTAGTCATTGAATTGCTGTCCACGTTGAACTGTTGCTTGCAATCCATCATTGCAAAGCTGCCCGCCTCCTTCCCAATACTCCCAGCAGCAGCGACTCTCTGTCCTCACCCTGTGCCACTCCTACAGTATTCTTGCTTTGTAATTGGTTTGGCAAATGTGGGATGGTGGAGAGTTAGACCTTTAATGCATGTAATCATTTCATGAAAAATGTTGAAAGAATTCCAGCACATGATCAGCATTGCTCTGTGTTATTGTTCATGAGTAGTAGTCGACGTTTTTTAATCAAATGGGGAATGTTTTCACGTGATTCATAGTTATTCTCTTCAACAGATTGAGAAGATCATGAACTTGATTGGAGCAGGCATTGAAACATCGAAAAAGAATCAGCCCAGACCAAGATCAGGTAAAACTTCACCACCTATTATGTTTCAATGATGATAGAATTTTTAATGTATGCAGAATGGATTGATATTCAGAGACATGACTCTATATGGTGTGTGATTTATTGGCTGGGAAATGCACAACGACAGCTGCCTTAAATAGGCGGGAACCTGGTTGTAGATCTGGATTCATGGCAGGCGGCCATCTACCTTGACCATGCTCACTTAAAATACTTAAAGCAATTTTTAATTTCCTCTCTTTGCTTCCTTCCATTTACTTTTGGCAGATACTTTTCTTTTATGAGACATGTTAAAGTTACCAGAGTTTGAAACAAAGCAACAGGTACATTTTACTCAAAACAGGACAAAAATGATGAGGCAGGGAAACGTGACTGCGACTCACAGAATCCTCCTGGATAATGCTGTGCCATTGTGCCAGTGTTGCTCTTGTCTCTGTTTTCCATCACTGTATTTTCAGTGTCTGTCTATGTCTTTCTAAATATAGACTATGTAGGATCCATCACATCATGCACAATATCATAACACATACTCTTGAGTTCACGCTGGCCACTGATGATACCTAAACTGATAAGGGCCAATCAAGAAACAAACAGTATGTCTGCATCATTGTCACTGATTTTTGAAATATTTTCACCCTGGAAAAAGTTTTCCAAAAGTTGAAGCTCTTCATATGTGTCTGTAAGGCCAAAACGCATAGGAACATCTTTGTTGAAAAAGAAAAATCCCCATGTACATGTAGACAGGGTTCAACTTTATCCGCTCACATTTGTGAGCAGCTTTTGGAAGAGCTGCTGTTCAGTATTCAAACACATCTTCATGAAAGATGGAGGAGAGTTTTGTTGTAAGTCATGGGGATTGAAGTTGACATTTGTTTGGCACATCATTGTTAGTTGTTACACACGAGGTTTCTACTTTATGAGAAACCTAATTCTAAATTCCCCTCACTGTCATATTGTTTTTTTCTGGAGCTACTGTATTCCTCAATAGGGGCTGAATTGATAGTACGCTTCGTCAAGTGTCCTTCAGGCAGAGAAGCCAGCTGGCATCAGCTCAGTTTGTTTAAATAACACTCTTGTGCTGATACAGTGTAAACCTACCTCCATTAGATACTCTGCCATAAGGTGGTTTCATCATACGGTATTGTGTAACAGCTTCTGCGGGTCTGCACAAGACTGCCTTATAGAAGACTCAGCATCTTTATTAAGATAAAAATGTTCATTAGTTATGCGCAGTATGTTTCATGGATTAAGAATCTGCTGACCGCAGCAAGGTGTAACACCACCCGAGCTATCAGAAAGAACAGAAACGGTAAAATATGTTTTTGTGATAAAGGATTTAAAGTAAGGACACGGAAAGTAAAAAAGAAATGACATTGGAATTAAGAAAAACTATACTTTTATTGCTGCAACAGCATTTTACACTGCATGTGCCGGTGTGTCATCAGGTAATTTTATTACATCTTACATCACTTCTTTCTGTCAGTACTTTTCAAAGGCATAACGTGCCATGCAATTAAAAAGTGAAAGCTTGATCAATGAATTCAAGGACATCTACTCATTTAAAATCTGGTCATGATTTCATGTTACATTTCACTTTTAGTCTGGAAGGTGGACTTTAGAAGAATGGTACGGGAAAAAAGTGGATTTCCTTTGGCTATGAAATAACTAAAACCTAAGTATATTGTGCATATTAATCTGTATTATTTTTGAAGATCGTTGGAACTTTATGACATTTTAGAAAAACGCCCTGTCTTTCAATGTTAAAGAAAGTTAGAAAGAAATTTCCTAGACGTGCACCAGAAGTTAACAGGGTCTATTCTCATCCGAGAACCGTCCTCTATCCAAGTTTCATGGAAATCTGCTCAGTAGTTTTTTGTAATGAAGCTGACACACCAACCTACCAACCAACAAACACACACAGATAATTATCATAATAATCTTCTTGGTGGAGGTGTTAAGTATAGTTATAAAATAAACTTTAATTACACATTTCAGACATTAAGTGCAGCTCAGGGTCATACATGATTACAGAAAAAGACAGCAGTTAGAATAAAAACATTTAAGAAGAGGAAAATAATTAACAATGAAGGTAATGCTAAAATAAAAGATATAATAAATGTTACTTTAAAAGAACAATTACAATACGATATTATTCCCATAACCACTTTACCCTCCTTAATTCGAATATTCCCCAATTTGTAGTGTATATCAGTTCCTTCCAGGCTGCTTTTAACCATTAGAAATATCTGATGAATTATTTTCATTTGTTAATGTAATTTAGACCAAAAGGAGGTACATATTATCAAAGCAGTCCTAAAGCACAGCTGGTTTTCTATCGCAGTGTGAATTTATGATTTTAATTGTAACACGACTGCCCGCACACTCAAGCATCCTTAGATTAATTGCCATCCTAACAATTAAGACCTGAGGTGATTCCACATTACATAAGAGGAAATATGTTGTTTGTTTGTTTATTTGCTTTCTACACATATAGGTGTGAGCTATTTATAGGACTTGTTTGAAGAACGGCATGCTGAACGTGTCCCAGATTCAGCTGAGTCATGCAGATGCTGCTCCGATTTTAATCGGAGATTGACATGAAGACGGAAGCCTAAATTGTCACTCTTGTCTCAACCTTTATCGTTTTGTTGACTGGGAAAAACCTTCTCCACCTGTTTTTGTGTATTTCAATTCCATTCACCTTGTGCATTTATGCTGTCCCTCTTGTATCAGCAGCCAAGGACTACCGATTCATCTTCAGGAGGCAAATTTCGTAACACCAGATTTTTGAGGCTGCGTAAAAACCAGCCCTGCAATTTTGTGCCATTCTGCGCGCTCAAGGATGAGGTTGTTTGTGTTGTGTGCCCATCACGAGTGTCTCGATTGTGTGCTAAGAGAGCACTGAGTAAATGAGCTTAAAAAGAGAGAGGGAGTGGAGAGAGAGCTCAGCTAACAGCACACAGGAGGCATCGGCTCGGTTTGTGTACAGGCAGACTCTGACGTTCAAAGGAAAAGAGTCCGCCTTCAGTTTCCCTGAATTAATTCAGCTTTGCGGCTCATTTTCTCCACTGCTTGGGTGTGTTGACAAGGAGCTAGTGCTTTTCTCCCGCTCTGATAAAGAGGCACAGTTTTATCTAGGCACAACCTCTACCTCTTTAGCTGTAAATAGGTCTTTCTGGGCACTCCTCGGAGCCAAGTGGAGACCCGGTAAATGGTAAAGGAAACATTCTTGGATAGATTTGACAGCTTGCCCTGTTTAACAGGGGATAAGACAGTGACCCAGTTCCCCCACCCCACAGAGGAGCATTGGATACTCTGTCAGTCAGTAATTAGGTCCTACTACTGTGGGAGGTGTTGCTGTCCCAAATGAATGGAAGTAATTGGACAGGGTGGCTAGTATTTTTAACTGTCTTGATATTGTGGTATAAGAGCTGACTTTGGTTTGAGGCTGATGAGGAAAGAGTAAAGAAGGAGGAGGAGTTGTGGGATCTTGTAGTGAATCATAATTAGTCCACTTCAATCCTTCTTACTTCCTATTACCATCTTATCTCGCCCATATGTTTCATCGCCTCCTCCTTTATTAGCCTTTTTCTGTTTCTTATCTGTCTCCAGCTCATTCTCTCCCTCTCCCTCACACTCTCCTTCCATCATTTTTCTCCTCAGTCGGCGGCATATCTGACAGCAGCTTCTCTCCCTGATAACGAATGATGAGCGTTGGTCCTCATGGCTGACTGACGGGTCACGGAGACCCGACTTGGCCTTTTACCTGATCGTTAACGCCGGAGCATCAGGGGTACAGGCGGGCCAATTACGGAGGAGGTTCAATCAATAGCCCTTCACTTTGCCTCCCTCTGTTGGCACCGCTTCTCCTTACCCTGACTGCCTTACTGACTACCCATCTGGGAATGTGTGAGGTGATTGCAAGCAGCTTGAAAGCCTGCATAATTACGTTCTGCCTGCAGCTGTACCCAGATAACACCAATGAGGGACGCAGTGAGCAGCCCCGCATAGGTGGGTGCTAAAGTCTATCGCGCCCTGTGTAGACAATTCTTCCGAAGTTGAATGGCGCTCTGTGTATTTGAGCCTTTTTACCCCAAATCTGTCTAAATGTTATATCATCTCACTTGTTTGTCCATGCTTTTCCCTGTAAGTAGCCTCTGTTGTGCACTAAAAATGTATGATGTGACATGAGCATCTGGAAGTACATAATGGAATTTGCCTCTTTTCTGTCATGCTGTATGACTGGATGAAATGGAGAGGAGACAGGACTTGAAGTGCGCCTCTTCTCCTCTCTCTCATTCTCCCTCTCCTGTACGAGCGCATTAGAGACTTCTGCTGACTTGAATCAATGCTGCCCCCCCATGTCCTATCATCAAAGTAAGATGTAAATGAATTAAAGCCATCTGCTAATAAGCAGGGGCTTGAGGAGGCTCTTTGTTTCAATATCCCATGTTAGCCTAAAAAATTGGCGATGCGCCTGCAGAGGAGGATCGACTTCTTTGTCATCCTTTTACATTCTAGTCATTCTTTGCAGAAAGGACTGTGATTTTGGGCTCTCTGTGCTTGTTCCTTGCCTCTGATGGTGGTGTCCTTTCTGCACTGGCAAGATCAGAGTGCCTCTGTGCAATTCTAATCAGTGCAGCGAGGAGAGAGAGAAGGGGTGAGGTGGGGTAAGGTTATAGAGAGAAAGACAGACAGACGGAGAGGAGTGAGTATGTGTGCGTTTGTATAAGAGAGAAAAGGGGGCAAGACAAAAGGGGAAAGAGGTAGAGAGACAGACGATGAAGAGAGAGAAAGAGTGTGTGTGTGTGTGTGTGTGTGTTTGCATCTGTCTGTGTGTTTGAGAACGAGAGGCAGGGAGCGAGACAGAGTGAGAGAGAGAGTGCGAGCCAGAAAGGGGGGGAGAGAGAGAGAGAGAGGCAGAGGGAGGGGAATTGATATAGTGGGAGAGTGAGGGAGAGAGAGAGGTGGTTACGTGGAGCAGCACCCCACTTCATCAGGCAGCATACGGCAGCCCTGCAGTGCGATCACACAGTGTGGGAATGGGGCTATGAGATCGAGAGCAGGAGAAAGAAAGCAGAGAGAGACGAGAGCAGGGAGGGGGGGAGTTAAAAAGAAGAGCTTGAGGGATTTGCTCGGATGAGAAGGGGGGATGATCACTGAGTCTGTTGCCTGTCGTGGATGTTGGAAGGACGTGGCGGCAGTGGCTGAGGTTGAGGCAGATCTGTGATCTCCTGTGCAGAAGTAGCCGGCGTCAGGACGTTATGCCCTGTGAGCAGTGAGGGGTAGCGTGTGTGAGCCAGGAGCAGCTGCTGTGACTGCATCTGCGCTGCCTGCCTGCATGTCTCAGACAGGCAGGGGATGCAGCAAACCTCTGCCCTAAGCACAGAGGCTGCTAGCTGTACCCAGCGAGGAGAAGAACCAGGTGGGCTGGGTGGGAGTGGGGGGCGCCTGCCTCAGGAAGGAGCTAGCTTAACCTGCACTGTGGTCCTGCAGTGATCCTCGCTTCAGAGTCAAAATGCTCACCTGTCGTCTGTAGGATCTGAACCTGGATTTACTGCTTTGAGAGATGAGAGGCACGTTCTGTGGCGGAGCCGCACAGCCACCAGCCTGCTGAAGAGTGTGAATGCTGGGCAGCACAGGGAACACTGGCACCACCAAGGACACTGAGCCTTTTTCCACTGGCAGACAGCTTACCTGGAGCTTTATCAAGGAATCCATACTTGGATTTGATTATGAATTGAGGAGTTTGGAATCAGCACACTGTGGAAATCCCAAGCCAACATTTCTTTTTTTGATGTAGGATTTACAATATGTCTACCTGATCGCACTCCTTGTGGCTCTGGAGTAAGGAGGAGAAAATTATTTGAGCAAATGTGTATTCCTTGATCAAAAATAACATGAGTACCTCAACAGTACTTTAGAATGCTGCTACCTTCATTGTATGAGCCGTGTCCTAGCTCTCAAAGAGGTTGACCAATGAAGCCATGGGACTCAGCCAGAGCTTTACAAGTATGTGGTGAAAACCCTGACAAATCTATTTTGGGGGAACTGAATATTTCTGTGTTGCACCGTGATGGAGTTATTGCTGATTTTAGAACTAATTAGAGGGATAGTTTTAGCTGATTAAATAATGTGTGATGTATGAAAATGTCTAATTTAGTGATGAATATTTCAATTTTCCCTCAGCCTGAAAATTATTTAGTCTCTTCTTGACGTGTAGTGTTCAGTATTGTTATGTTCCTGGACTAGCTAGGTTTTATACACTTGCTCATCTGCTCACTAAAGGAATGTTTAGTGAACGTTGTTTGTTGGAAGATGCCGTAGTGGCTCAGTCCAACATAACTAAAGATACCAAGCTTCAGATGGGCTTCCTTCCCTGCACTACCTCCACCCTCGCCTGACATCTCCAGTCAGTCACACTAACACCAGTGGGTGTATATTAGCCTAGTCAGTCCCCTGCAGGGCTTGAGCTGGGCCTGCAGCACTTCCTACCCTCCTTCTGTGTTTGAGTTAGCTGGGCCCCCGCCTTTACCTTGGGAGCCCCTCACCCCCGGCCTGGACCCTGTCTCCCCCCCACCCCGCCTGGTGCTGCTGCACTCGGCTCTGCCTCTGCTGGCCGAGGATGATGTGGCAATGCCATGTGTCGTCCTCTGAGTGCCGCTGCTACCGGCTGAACGGCTTCTCCCTGCTGAAGCGCTTCCCTCTCTCGGCAGATGGGGCCTGTGGTAAAGCCCTGGACCAGCCGGTGGGAGAGTGGCTGGAGCACGTGGGGCTGCCGCAGTACGAGAGCAAGTTCCTGCTCAATGGCTTCGACGACCTACGATTCATGGTGAGTCACCTGCAGCACGTCATCTCAGGGGTCGGATCCACTTTACATCACTCTGTCTCTCCCCGTGTCAACCCAGCTGCATTTGTCTTTTTATGTCACCACTCTGCTCTCTTGCCCTCTGCTTGTCTCACCACTCACTCAGCCCCCCTCCTTTCTTCTTCTACACCCTTTCTCTTCCTTCCCCCTTTCCCCTCTCCCCTTAATAACTCCTCCTCACTTCTTGTGCAATGCATGACCCTGCTAAGATTTATGGTCCCACACTGAAGCCCTTTAAAGAATATGGGCTGTCAGCAATGGCAAGACAAATGACAACCAAAACCCATTAACTTTTTCCCAACATTCCCAATCATGCTTATTTACTGTACAATACTTAAGCCACCTACTTGCTCCTCTATTGATTTTTCTGATTTACAGTCACTTAACGTGGCCCCTGTTGAAATAATCCTGCACAAACAATCCTCAGTCTAAACATGCTATAGTTTATTCTGAATACACTTGCATGGTTGCTCGCCAAATCTCACTAAATCCTCTAATATTACACTCTGCTTGTGGTGCTTGTGGAGACGGTCTTGCAATAGCTGCACAATGTATGATTACACTGCAGAGGCATGCGCTAATTCTGTATTTATATACCGTATGCTCTTGGTTTTTAGATTTAAATTTGAAATATTTGCATGCAGAAGTGTGTTTTGGTTGCAAATGTATCACTTGACAGAATGGAAATGATCAAAAGCCACAGGATTTGTCTACTACTATGGTTTAAAAACGCGATCAGACAGATTAGTGTTTCTGGAAAGCATTGACACATTTTGGATGAGTGTTTTGCATTTTTTAAACGCCTCTGTCAGATTACATATTGATAAATTCATTTAACAGCAGCTCAAAGGACGTCCACAATCTGACTAAAAGCATTATCGTGTTTCCCCTCAAGAACCTTGCGAGGAAACTTGATATTGCGTTTGGTGGTGATTCGTGAAAACACCATTACGTTTACAATCCCCCGTTCATGTTGCTCTGGAAAACATGGCTGTACAATGTAAATAACTAGGCCCAAAGGGTAGACACGGACATTTCTCAGACCACAGAGCTGCATTAGCACTATCGGGCTATATGTTACGTCAGTTTGTTACAGCTGAGCTCAGTTAAGTAAGACCAGTAAGCTCAGAGGAAAAGCGGTTGTATTCACACAAGTGTTGCAGTTGAAGACTGCTGCTCTCTGATCTGCTTTCTCTCTGTTAAGGCATGAGATCGCAACGTAATGCGAGTCCTTAGGAACACGTGATCACTCCTACTATGAGGTGCTGTGCAGATGCAGGCTTTAGGCTCAGATGTGTTCGTGAGGTGACAACCAGCCCGAAGGAGTAGTATGTGTCGTCATAATGAATGTAGTCATAGCAGAAGGAATAAATTAGGGGATTGCGACATGGGTTACAGCTAGACTGATGATTTGGCTTGGCTGATACATCAGCAGAATTAGCTGACTGCAGATATATTAGTATCATCTTGGACAACAAGTGACAAGACATTGCAGTACAGAAATTGATGATGTTTTTGAGGTTATTTAGAAAGAGAGCTGCAAAGGTTGATTGATCAATTGATTACATTTCAACTATAAGATAATGTAATGACTAATTAGGTCATTGATTAGTCAGTAGGCAGTAATTGAATTGCCTCTCAAATGTGAACATCTTCTGGTTTCCGTCGTCCTCTATGACAGTAAACTGAATATCTTTGCACTGTGGACAAAACTGGGCATTTGAGGACATCATATTGGAATTTAGGAATAATGAATCACAATTAATTGAAATATTTTTACACCACATCAAACAAATCGATTAATCTATGAAAATATTCGACAGATTTTTAGCTCCATTTAGAAACTGTCTTCATTATACAGCTTGTTTGTCAGAGAGCAGTGCATTCCTCGACTGTAAAATTTCTTAGTACATTTTATGATCACAGTTTCTTGAAAAACTAATTCGAAGAGGAGTATTTTATGCCTTTTTTTTGTAAGTAAACAGAAGTGACAGGAAACGAGGGGAGATAGATGGCATGCAACAAAGGTCCCAGGCTAGAATTAAATCACTGATGGTGTGTACATTATAAATGGTATGTGTCTTAACAACTACTTGGACGTCAAAAGATTCGGAAAATGTGTGTTTTTGTGTTGAGCTAGTAGATATTTGTATTATATTTCTTTAAACTCCCCCAAATCACCTTCAGTCTTCTATAGCGTATACCATGGTATATAGTATGGGAGGAATGATTTAAAGATAAAATCGATAAGCTGGTTTTTCACTAAGCCAGTAAATTAAATACCTGACAAATAAAAGTACTTAATCAAATTGATGCAAAAATCCTCTAAATCCAATAATGCCATTAATCAGTCCTGCTGAGTGATTTGATGCATTGCCCACCACCCCCTTATACAACTGGAGATGGTAAAGAAATAGCTAGCTCTGTGTTAAACATTATCCTACATGACTGTGTTGCCTAGTACTAGTGTGCAGATAACAAGACAGTGATGGAAAAGGAAACTAAGCAACCGTCTTGTCTTGTTGAGTTGGAAGATTTCATGATGATCAAGAATTCCAGGATATAATGTGATGAGGACTGCAGGTCATTAGTCATTCTGATGTTCATTTTCATGCCACGACTAATGTGTCTGCTGGACTTGATGCATCAAAGAGATAAATCATTAGCTTCACAAGGCAAATTACCCATGGATATTTACAAGGATGTGGAGGTTGCAAACAAGGGAAAGGTCAGAGTAGCCAGGCAGACATTGTGAATGTTTAATATTGTGCCCTTTTAGATTCTGCCAGACTTGCTTCAGATGTGATCAATCTGACTGAACTTGAGCGTCACAGTTTGTTTGTGTGATTCATTGTCAGTCTAATTTCTTTTTGAGAAAAAAAAAAAAAAAATAGTGTTATGGTTTGTTGCTCTGATGTCCAAACTAATGCGGCAGCGAGGCAAATTCTCCAGTGCAAAAACATCTTAGAAGTTCCCATCATGCATTTACGTTGCATCTTTCCTGCATTAATATTGCATCAGATTCTCTGCAGCTCTCTCTCTCTCTCAAACGTTATAATGTAGAACTGAACATACATATTATAACACATAAATTAAACCTTCTTTCTTTGCCAAATTATTGTTACGCTTGCTGACTCTTGGAAAAGTAACGCAATTGGATTTTCTTAAACAATACCTCTGTGGTGCATAGCAATAGAGCAAATTCTAATTCACGGTTGCATTAACTGAGTGCATTTAGTGAGATGAAGGACTTCTACCATGGCTACATCTGCAAGTCGTATCAGATTAAATCAGACTGCCATAGCTCATAAGCTATGTAAGAAGTGAGCCATACATTCCTGTCACATGTTTCAAATGCAGCATGAAATAATAAGTTTGCAGAGTCTCCCGAGGCATCATCAAATTTCAAACTGTGTTAATAAAAGTGGAGAATCTATTTTGGGCCACACTCACATCAGACCCCGTTTCATTTTGACCTTTATTCTTGCAATCAGTGAGTAATCTCCAAACTACACCCTGATACAGGCCTATGAATGCTGCTGCATTGTACTCTGAAACCAATCCAGTAAGAGCAGATTGACTAAAGACTACAGAACATTTTAACATTCTTGGCCAGGAAGAATCAATCTGCAGCAGTCCACTGGGAAAAACGCTTAGCTCCACATTTTCAAGGTTCTCCCTGTATCTGTATTCCTGCCTATAAACTGGAATAAGATGACAAAGCAGCCGGAGGTGCAAATATGAACAGAAACATGAAATAGACAAGAATCTGCTTGTCAGTCAAGATTTTTGGAGGTGGGAAAAACATTTCTTGTTCATTGTTCTTACATCCTAAATTGGGGAATTGTTACAAACTGAAGTGAAATATTCTCGTTTCCTCTTGGACTGTTGTAGTTTCCCTCCATTGAAACACAGCGGCAAAGCGACCCTGTAGATGCTGCTGCAGTTACGAAGGCTTTGTTCCCTCTGAGTCGCACCGGATCAGATTGATTACTCTTGGCATGCACAATTTATTTGACTTCATTGTCCTCCCACTCCGCTGTTACTGCTTGTGTCAGAGATGTGCATATTTTGTGTGTGTGTGCGCGCATATGTGTGTGTTATGAGCAAGTACAGCGACAATTTCACCCTCGTAGTTAAAGTGTAGAACAAGTCATGATACTTTTATTGACCTATGTTCTTATCACGCTATTTGTCATGTCAGTACACTTTTTTTATGCCTGTTTGTCTGTGTGTCTTTTGATGCCGACATTCAAATGACTGCTCTAATAGATTTATTTTCATGTACTGTACTACTGTATGTCCATATTGTGTATTGTCTCTATGCATGTGTATGTGATTATTTGTTTGCATGCGTGTGTGTATGAGTACGGCTGTTTGTCTGTCTGTGTGTGGCTGTGTGTGAATGTGTTTATTTGTGTGTGTCTCTTGCGTTTGTGCACATGTAGGGAAGTAACGTGATGGAGGACCAGGATCTCAGAGACATCGGGATCACTGACCCAGGACACCGAAAGAAAATTCTCCATGCGGCGCGCAGCTTGCCCAAGGTACTTAACATCATAACTTAACCTCGGCACCGAGGAAAGACAGTGACTGACAGCATCTCAGAAAAAAAGGTCAAAATGTCAGCGTGTTGATAAAAATAGTAGATGAGCAAAAAAATAGATAAACAGATGGTTCATTAGAGTTGGAGCAGTAATTCTGCCAAACAGGAAATGGGAAAACATTTTTTGATCACAGATGCTTCAGATGTAAGGGCAAACAAGTCAAAAGAAGTCTAAAGAACAAGCAGGTAATAATATTAAATTATTGAAAAATGGAACTTGTAATTTAAAGTAGTGATTAAAATGCATCCTTGTGACAAATGTACTTATTGTAAGTAGACAAAAGTGTCTGCTAAATGCCCAAAATGTTACATGTAAATGTTAATGTAAATGCTATACATATGGATCACATAAAGGTTTTGTTCTTCTTTGTACTGGAGAATGGGATATTAAGGATTGGTCTACATTATACTGTATACTGTATGCAAAGGCTGCATAGGACAAAACGTGTCCTAAGTATGTGAATGTGGACGATGACAAGCCTAAGCTAGTTTAAGGCTTGACTCATGCACAGCAGTCCTTTGAGCCAAATACTAACAAAAGCATGCTAACACAATGATGAGTTATTATGGACCCCTTTGCTTTGCTAAGACTTTACTCTGACTCTTAAAGTGGAGATAGACTACTTTTCTTACTTACCACAGGTTTATTTTCTTAGGTTGGCCTGTTTGCAAGCTAACATTTGCTACACAAATGTATTAGTTTATGCATTTGTTCATCATAATAATGTTGATCTGATGATGACTTCAGATTAAAAATTGAGAGGATCACCAAAACTAAAACAAGAATATGAGCTGAACATTTCCATTTTCAGTCCTTTTCTCAGAACACAAGGTTACAGTACTTGCCCCCTTACATCTGTCTTTCCTTTCACTGTAGGTGAAAGCACTCGGCTGTGATGGCAGCACATCTCTTGCCTCCTGGCTGGATGGCCTCGGCCTGCATGAATATCTGCCCAACTTTCTTTCAAGTGGCTACCGCACACTGGAGTGTGTGAAGAACCTGTGGGAGCTGGAGATTGTCAATGTAAGAAACCATCTCTTGCTAAAAAATGTGTCTTGTTTCCGATTAAGGCGTAGAAGGAAATTGTTCTGTGTGTTATTTGCTCTGCTAAAGACCCTGAAGTGTTGATGGCCCCATGTCTTTACTCAGCCTTGACGAGCTCTCCCCCAATGGTCTCTAATCATAAGATTCATGCATCATGTTTGAGGTTGAGAAGCGCTGATGAACTCACAGAGAAATGCTTAATGGTGGAAGCATTTGCATACAACTATAGCAGAAACATCAGGGTAATTAGTAGATAACAAACAGATAAAATGTAAATCAAGGAGCAATATGGAAACTGATGACAGGGATAATATAATTTGATTTAATCTTTATGAAAACAGTGTAACTCTTTGTGATGATTTGTAATTACAAAGGAAGACAGATGTCTTTGGGGATAAAAGCTGTGGAGACTAAAGAGAAACTGAAATATGTGCGTGTTAAAACTACAGCAGTTTCCCTTTGGGTTCCTGAGGTACATCTGACGGTTTGCTTGATGATTAACGCGATAGGGAAAAAAACATGCTCCGCTACAAAATACATTTTTCCTGTTCGTTTGCCTTGGTCTGGCTTCTGAAAATTATTTATACGAACCAATCTGAGAAGAAAAAAAATCCTTTTTGATTTAACTCTCACACCTGTGATGAGGAGATGCAAGTATCCATTTTCTGGTTTGTGGGAGTCACAAGCTGGAATGATTGTCTGACTGCAGATCTCATCAGAGTTGGGTAATGCTCACACCACAGTACTTACTAGGGCTGAAACAAAAAATTGTTTTAATTATTTATTAGTCTGCTGATTGTTTTCAGGAATAATCGATGTATTGTTTAGTCTATAAAAAGGAAAAAGATAGTGAGATCTTCAAAATGCTTATTTAGTCCAACCAACAGTCCAAACTGTTCATTTACTCTGACTTATTAGTAACTTAGTAGCCATGAAAGACAAAGAAAGACGAGGTGTCCTTGCGTTTAAAAATCTTACAGCAAATCTTCGACATTGTTGCTTGATAATTGATTGAATGATTAATTAATTACTTGCAGAATATGGATTTTTTTCCTCTTCCTCTTCTTTTTCTTTTTCTTCTTCTCTGCTTTTATTTGCTGATTGCAAACCAACTGAAAAGGTGCATACCGCTCCCTACCATATCGAAATGAGGGGATGTGTCAGTCAATGAAAGCAATCTGGCTTCAAATGATCATCTCTGTTCAGTACCTATAAGTTGACTGGTATCCATGAATACAAAATAATACAAATTTACAGATATATGTCATGTATATAATTGGAAACTAATTTTCTTTCAGTTGACTTAACGGTTATTCCGCGATATGTTCCATCTCTCGTGCTAACCCAATGTTATCTGCAGTAGTAATAACCAATCATGTATACACGAGTATTGCTTATGTCATGGCAGGCAGCCAGACAGCCAAAACAAATTATCTGATACGACTGATAAACAATCACAGAAGGCAGTGCAAGAGCACTGGATGAGCTTGTTTAGAGCAATCATATTTTTCCCACTCATGACTGCATTTCTATGTCTGTTATTTGTTTGTTTATGTCACAAACATAAAGACAGCAGTGGCAAAATGGCAGAAACAAGCAACAGCTGCAGTATCAGCAGCAATGGCAGCAGGAAAGCAGCAGCCAAACATACTGTATATGCAGTGTATGAGGGATGATGTCCAGCAGACTGCGATGCAGTACAGAAAGATTGGTATGGGAGCGGGGCACATTACTTTCGGTGTGCAGAGTAGCAGAACAGTCTCTGAGCCTCTTGGCAGAGCTCGCTTTGCCCATTACATTTCCTACATCCTCTTCAGCGTCTTACGGCAAATAGTATCAACTGCCAATTTGATCTACGAGCCGGTTTACATTCACATATAGTCCCAAGGCTCTTTATTACTATTTAAATTTTGTCTTATTTCGCACACCTCATGCATACTGGTCTCTCTGGGATTCTGTACATGAGAATAATGAAAACAGCACCAGAAATCCAGAAGACGGACCAGTTGCCTGTTCTGCCTCTGACTATCACTGAATAAATAATTGAAGCCTTCAGAAAAAGAATGGTATGAGCCTGTAATGGAATATTTTGTACCAGCAACATAATTGCAGATGTAACATTAATCACTAGACATCCACCTTTACCGGATGAGCACGAATGTTAATAGCCAATTATGCAAATATACAGTATTAAGATAATGAGTTCTGACTACATAAAATTAACCTATGGTTCCTCCTCAGAGGGTTTGAGCCACACAAGCTGCTCGGTATTGCATTTGTAAAAGGTTTAAAGAGACACGGATACTGTGGATGGATGTGTCTGAGGTGAAATTAGATGCTGTAAATTAAAAACACGAATTTAGCTTGTGACAATTGAAACGGATCTATGCAATGCAGTTATTTGAAAATCACTCGGTTATTTGCATATTACCTGTTATCGCCCCCATAAATCGCCTAATTCGCCTTCGTTGTTTCAGCACTATATCCAAAAATGGTTCGTGAATTATAGAGTGTCCCGGGAAGGAGACAGTGCTGTACTTTAAGCTTACGGCAAAACAGATTGAGGCTGAATTATTGACGAGAGTCATTTCTGTTTGCCTGTGGATGCCTGCCAGTGAGGGGTGCATGCCACTAACTCTGTGTCAGTGTATTTTGGATGTGTCTCTATTAGCTTAGTCTAGATAAATTCATCTGTTCCTGATAGCATTGTGACAGTGTGGAAAGTCTGCTTTAAATTGTTCTCTGATGCTGACTTTTAGGTTATTAAGATTAGTGCCCTGGGCCACAGGAAGAGGATCATTGCCTCTCTAGCGGAGCGACCCTATGAAGAGGCTCCGTCCAAGTCCCGTCGTCTGTCCCCAATTATGGTAAGATCGGCTATGTAGAAACTGCTCCAGTGCACATTTACACTGTTATTGGGTCTTCCTTGCTAGATCTTCATTGGCGACTTTGACATGATGTCTACTTTGCCTACAATCCGGAAAAAGAAAGCACAGTCCAAGAAAGATGTTTTCTTCTAAAGAGTATGAGTCAGACATTCATAGCAGCAGCATTGCTAGTGCTGCTGTTTAACTAACGAAGTGAAGAACATGCTGTCAAGCCTAATTTGGTTAAAGGTTTCGGTCTGCTCAAATATGCGCCATTAGCAGTGTAGTTCTGCATATGTCCTCAATGTAACCCATATTTAATGTCAGCGATGTCCATAAAAGATTCAGAATATTATTTATCTAAAATGAGTTCACATTTGTTTCGATTTGGTTCTCGAGTACTGAATATTTCATTTGAGATAGATAATTGCATCCTGTTATTTTTCTTATTGAACAACAATCAAAATGGAGCTTAAAATGGAAGTCAAACGACGTTACATGGCGAGCTTTACTTCTGCGCCAACATCATTTTGTGAGAAAATGGATCCTTTCTACCAGCAGCGGATGTCTAATTTTGGAATGAGATTCTTCAATATCATTATGTTCACAACAGTTAAATACTCAGGGCTGATTTCCCAGGCAGATTAAACTGGGCTGAAAAGAACTGAGAATCTCCATGGAAGAGGCTCTTTTGTTGAGGATTAAGCTTGGATGTAGATCAGGGAAACCAGCCCATGTAGACAGTGCTGTCAGATCAGTAATCTGTGTCGTGCATGTCTGTGATGTGTTTGTACTCTCTCTCTCTGTTTGTGGCAGTTCCATGACCTCCTGTCCCAGACAACATCCCCCCTCAGTCAGATGGACCCCTACACCAGTCGCTCCATGGACATGCTCCTGCCCCTGACTGAGACGGACCGGAGGCGGAGAGGAGTTGAACAGGACTGTAGTGTTTCCCTGCGTTCGTATAGCGAGAGGCCACGCTCTGTAGTGAGTTCTTTCACGTTTATCATTGTCTAGGAAGCCACCAGGCTTGCTCTCAGTGAGCGACTAGCTGAAGAATAGAGGAGGATGCTGAACAAAGTTAGATGCGCTTGGGTGTCTTGTTAAATGTCACATTTCTTAGACGCGGAGCCCTTCTGAATGCACAACTAAACTTACTGGTTGAGTTAAATCTAAGCGGGCATAACAACTACAACAATTAGACTGCAACAGGGAACAACAACAAAGAGTAATTAGGGTTGAGTGATGTGACAATATGAATAGTGCAGTGAGATGATATGAATTTATCTGTCAGAAAATACCTATACTGATGATATGGTGGTAGCTGTCTATTGAATATCAATGAGCAGGACTGCTGTATGGAAAGATGGGATTTTTATTTTTGCATCACGATGATTTATAGCTGAATTAGCTAAAAAGGCTCATTCCTGTCTCATATTTTATCCATTTACCCACAATTTCTCAAGTGCTTTCACTGAAAATGTATTATAATACTCTCAGTTGACAGTTTATTCTAACTATATAACTAATGCAGTCTAACGCAACAGTCAATAAATAATAATTTCAGTTCTTGTCAAAGTTATTTGAGGGCGGGTTCACCTCCAAAACGACCCTCTAGTTGAGTTAACACCATACCTGCAGCCTTCAGGCTTTAGCGAAGATTGGATGCGTATTTCTACTCCTTGGCACCTATTTCATCAATTTTCAGCGGCAAACTTAGCAGAGAAAAGGGCTTGAGCGAGTGCAGTGACGAGTGACACATGTCAGGCAGGCTCACTTGCGCATGGTCACCTCTGCCTCTTGGTCCGGTTGCCAGGCACCACGACAGACTTCTCAGAAAAAACTGAGACACTCCCTTTCGGTATGTGTTGTTATGAAATCAAGAGGTTAATGGGAGAAAGGGTTAAAAAGTCTCGATGACACCTTTTTTAAAAAGATTTTCAATAAAAACTGACCTCTATAATCTATAATGCAGAATTATTTGCAGGACTTTTGTATTCGACTGCAACACTCTTAGCTAAAGGTACTCAGTAAGATGGCGAGTTAACATTATATAAAGCATTGCAGGGGAGAGCTAATATTATGAAACCCAGCATTTCGTGGCCTTCCATTGCTCCGTGTATCATGTTCAAGCCAAGTTTAGGAGGCAGCCCTACATTAAACATGAATATGATACTTATTCCAGTTAATAATGCAGGCTGTTCTACCAAAATTCTTTTTCTTACGTCTTAAGGCGCTGGGAAAGCTTGAAAAGTACATCTTGAAAATGCTTGAAAAATGCTTGAATTTGACTGTGGAAAAGGTGTAAGAGCTGTTCTGAGAATGATTGGCATGTCAAGGGCAAGTTCATTCCTTAACATTTTTTAATTATATCAGACAAAACTCTTTAAACACGTCAAACAAAAACTCAAAATACCCATTTATTTATATCTCGGAATTTGCATGCAATCATTCATTTTGACAAATATAATTTCACTGAAAGTTAAACCACTACAGTAGTGAATTATTGCTCTGCCCCACAGGTTTGCGTGTTTGCTCACTGAGCAGAAGCTCTGTGTTCTTACTGTAAGCGCCATTCAGTGTATTTTAACTCATCCAGTGAGACTTTTTTTTCTCAAGAGTAGCTCTGAATTTGAGATATATTTGAATCACTAAAAATCCAGTACAGCATCTTCATTCCCTGACATGAATTCAGTTCCTATTAGCCTGTCTGTATTTGTTGGGTTCCTCTTTAAGAAGATGAACTAAGAATAACCCAGTGATCAAATTTTACCATTTGCTAAAGGTCAGACTACGACACAAGCAGTCAAGATGGCATGCTTGGTTTGTGACTCACTGAGGCCAAAGCGAAAACCCAGAGAGGCGTCCACACATAAGGGAAATGCAGCACGACTGCACTACTCAAGGATTCCTGATATCTAAAATCAATACTTACCATTTTCCTGAAGGTTTAGTGGATTCTGTCATCAGTATATTTTACTCTGACAAGAGATTTATGAAAAAGCTGAGCGCAGCCCACATTGACCTAAAGGCCCGACACAGTGCATGAATATTTATGAGCATGCCGGCAGATCAAAAAGAGCTTATATTAAGGTGCTGACCAAGCAGACCTCTGTTGCCTTCACACTAATGTACAGCAGTCAGAAGTCTTTTGCTTCACCACCTCGACTGAGACACACAATGTAGCTACAGGTTTAACCAGTGGAATCTGCTTTTCAGCTCTAGTTCAATGCACAAAATTCCATGTCTTTCCAATCTTTATATTCTATACTGACTAATCTGTGTACAAGTAATTAATTTGTGTCACGTCACAAATGTTTCCCTCTTTGTGTTATTGTTCACTGTTCAGGACAGACACAGCGAACGACATAAAGACTCTCGGTTAAACCTCCGGCCGCCGAGCCAATCTGCTACCTACGCCACGGTGTCGGCCTGGCATCACCAGCCTGAGAAACTCATCCTGGACTCCTGCGGGTACGAGGCAACTGTAAGTCACTTTCACTGTCTTCAGAATAGAAGCACACAAACATGGTTGTTTATACTTACTGCCTACTCTCAAGCTCCAACTATTAACCAAATATTTGTAAACTTTTGAAATAATCACCAACTGATTTGAGAATTGGAGTATTTTTTTAGGAAATGGTCAAAATTCTCTAATCTATTTTCTTGTTTCTTTAATCCTCTATGTAAACACTAAATGGAATATCTTTGCATAGTGGACAAAACCAGATGTTTGAGGATGCCATCTTGGACTTAAAGCACTGACATTTTTCGCCATTTAAAGACCAAACAACTACTCAATCAAGAAACTAATTGAAACATTAATCGACAACGAATATAATCATTAGTTGCAGCACACTATGTTTCCGCCTACATGGATATTTAATTTAATTAACTGCATTTACTGTCTCCATCCTGTGCTATGTAGTTGACTGGTGAGCTTGTGGAAATTGTCTTCTAAATGAATCCACCCCGGCGTGTTCTGATTCTTTTTTCTAGTACCTAGGATCAATGATAATCAGGGATCTACGAGGGATTGAATCCACACAAGATGCCTGTGCTAAAATTAGGGCAAGTATTACTGAAAAGCTTTGAATGACATTTTTTGCTCTGAAATGAATTTGCAACATGTCAAACATGAAATAACAAGGTCGCAGAAGATAGAAACAACTGACAATTACTTGTGTTTGAACACATTCTCGTACAATGATTTTTTTTATCGTCACATTGTGTGTGAACTCTTTTCATTGCAACTATTGCAGAAATCAAAGGATTCGAGAAAGGGTCCAGTTGTCATACTGTCCATTACCTATAGAGGGGTCAAGTTCATCGATGCAGCCACGAAGGTAATGGGAAAGTATGTTGTGGTGTCTCCGTGTATATCGATCTGTCCAACGAAAACATTGCAGTTGGCTCTCTCAGCCTCCATTAGTGGTTGAATTCCAGTCAGTACTCACGTCCTTCCTTTGTCCATTAGACTATAGTTGCAGAACATGAGATCAGGAACATCTCATGTGCTGCTCAGGACCCAGATGACCTCTGCACTTTTGCTTATATTACCAAGGATCTGAAGAGTGGCCACCACTTCTGTCATGTCTTCAGCACTGTGGAAGTGGTGAGTAGTACAACTATTTCCTGTTCAAGCAAGAAATAACAAACTAGTCTTGTGTTCAAGTCTTTTGCTTGATTTAGTGGAAATCTGATGATTCTTGACATTTCTGTAAATTCATCATTGAGTAGTTGAGAGAAAACAAAGTGTCCTTTAGTGGGATGTCAGGTACCCCACAGATAAAACTGCACGCAGCATCCTGTGAACATTATTTGCTTGATTGGCTCATAGAGGGGCTTGATTGAAGTTCCGCTCCTGCTATGCATGGCATTTCCATGTACAGACACAGATTATGTTGTAATTTGTGTCTCAGCTTCTGTAAAGGTCAAAGGCAATCCTTCATCTTCGGCAGATGGACCACTGTGGAGCGTTGGTTGTCTGCAGGGAAATTGATGTAATGCTGAAAGTTTTCACAATGATAAAACCCAATTTTGAGCCTCAGTAATTTGTATTTAACACGACTGCTCCATTTGCAGAATGTCGTGTTTAAAATTGCTTTTGGTTGTCTGTGAAAAGAGGCATGATATTCAAACAAGAGCCAACATATGATTATAAAAAGTAATTATCCTAACAATGTGAAGAGCAGCGCTTTTGTGTGCTTTGTAATGTTTTTGTGTGATGCACAACAAATGGTTGAAAACAGGCTTTTGCAAACCCAATACAGTGATAATAATTCTAAACTAATGTAGGAAAAGAGTCAGACAGTCATTCAGAAGTAGATTTATAGGAGACTTTGATAGTACAGGCTACTTATTTTGACCATTTAAAAGAACTAATACCAACTTTTATGTTTGTGAAAGCATTAAAGGTAAATGAAATGGTGAAATAGTAGCACACAAGCAATGGTCCTCAAAATCATTAAAGATTCATGTGAATTCAGTTTAAATTTACTGTAATACTAGTTTTCTGTCAGTTACCACCAGCTGAAATCATTTTTTTTCCTTTTTATTTTCTGATTTTAACACACTTTTAAACTTTCTCCTTCAAACAGACGCAGACCTACGAGATCATCTTAACACTGGGACAGGCATTCGAGGTAGCCTATCAGATGGCCATCCAGACCAGGGCGAGACAATATGTCCCACCCACATCTCTGCCCTCAGAGGTCATAGAGACCAAAACCAGCCGCCCTGTCTCTCAGTCGTGGAGCAGCATGCGGAGATCAGCAGTGAGTACCACCCTGTTACCCCTCTGAAAACTTGTTGAACGTGTGCGTGTGGGCGTGTGTCTTGAGTGTTAATTTGCTCTGCTTGTTAAAAGGATAGAGGGAGAGAGTAGAAATGCGCTGTTATGCAATCGTAATTCATAAAAGAAAGACAGACCTCGTGACCGACTTTTTACCCGCCACTGAATCCCCGATGGCCCACCTACAAAGGAAGATTTGCTGTGTGTGATAGAAAGTGATGAGTCATGACTTTGCTGCCAATTTCATCTTGCCCGCCCCTGACTCTGAGTCACTCAAATCAGTGGAGATTTTCTTTTTGTGCGTATGCGAAACATGATGAATGAATAGTTTTATTTGTTGCTCACGGTGGAGTGTTTGATTTCCTTTGGGACATTTCTGAGGAGCACAGCCCCGCTGGTTGGACCCATCCTCTGATTCCTCACTGTTGATTGAGTGTGTTGCCTAAACGTCTGTGCCATGCACTGATGCATTGGACTCTCAGGCTGCTTATAATGAGCACTCAGTGATCACTGTCACCTGACAGGGCTGCACAGCCTGGAGCACGCACACTTCTAGACCACATGCTTATGCAGAGACACAAATCACTTTGTTTTACTACCTGCCTGTAAGGATAATATATGGAGTAATCACAGAGCTGCATAATGAGTCTGGCTGGTTGTTTAAGTTTTAAATGAGAAGGGGGGGGTCTCCTATCTGCTGCAATTTGTTTTAATGCTTTTTATGTCAATGTGAATTCTACCATATCTATTTGGTTGAAAGAGAACCTGTGACAGGTATATAGTTTTTAAAAACCTTCCTCATGGATGGATAGTCCCCTGCCATCTTTAGTCACTGTTGATACACCTGTCAAGCTTCCTGTTCTCACACATATGCGGTTTCAATGGTAACAGCGACAGACTTAACACTGGGAATTCTTGTGATATCTGAAACAGTGACTCCTTACTTTCAGACTGAAGTAGACAAAAGCCGGCGTCTTTTTTTTAGCTGTTAACAATCAATTTTTCCAGCTGAAGAGACAACTGCTGCAGCGCCGCTAGCAGGGTTCATCAGCTGTAGCTACAAGCTAAGCTTCTGTGAGGTTGCTGAAAGCGTTGGCTGTTTGGCTTTTCATGTCGTTTTAAGGCAGAGTTATTATTGAATATGCACGTCATGGCTACATACATGAAATTGTGCTAAAAGACTGAGACTAGAGCTGCATGTCTGACACAAACCTTCAGTGTGTGTGTCCCCCCACACAGTTTCTGAGTGCAGCGGCACTGTCTTAAATACAAATCCAAGGTCTGTAATAGATTGCTAGATGTAATATAGGTGCTAACTACAAACACAATTCATTACATCACAACAATGTTTTGTCTTGAAGTAAACATGTATGTAATGCTGTGATCCCTCTCACTGAAGTGACATAGTGCAGACACAAGTGATAGACACACCATTCACATAAACATGATTTTAAAGTTGTTATTTTTAAGGTAAACAAAAAGTTACATAATGTTGCTTTAATGATCCACGTAGAAGAAACAGAAGTAAAGCATCGCTCTTGTATTGCAGAGTAGAGCTAGTTAGTTTCAGTTTATGTTGTACATTGTGTAAGAACCAGCTGTTAACCGTGGATACATTTTTTTCCTGCGACACGACTTTCTGTTTCAGAATTTGAGCCACTTTAGTCCAGTAACATTTGGAAAGCCTAGAAGAGCTACGCGATTTAATCGTTTAATCCCTATTAAAATTAACAGAGGGCTGTAACTCGGCCATGGAAGTCTCTGGTGCGCATGGATAGAGCATGTGCGGTTTGAGGCAGCTTCTTTGGCTCGGTATACCACTGAGCAACTTCTATAGAAATGATGTCTCCCATATATCTATGGGATTAAACAAAATGTTGGAAAAATGTAATGCTTGTTAAATTCTACTGGGGTAGTTGGAGCTCCAAAGTCCAGTAAAGACAAGGACAAATTGCTGCTAAAGATAGCCGACACAACTGCAGCATCCAGGAGCAGCCAGGTGAGGATGTGCTAGTTGTGAAAAGGGCATTTTAAGTGTAACATGCAAACCCATAAATCCTTATAATGTGCTCCTTGGATTGGAAGTAGTGCTGGGTTACTACAGTAGGTAGTAATGTACTTGGCCAAGCATGAAATGTTTGCTTCTTACGTTAGAGAAGAATACGCACTGTTTCATAAATTCTTTACAGTTTGCGCTTCTGTTTTTCGTCTTTGAACAGCTAAAAATAGACACCACCCCTCCGAATCCTCATCCCCATGCACACCACGCCAACGTGTGTAGAAATCCAACAATGACATGCCATGCCTTGTTAGTTTATCAGACGTCTATTACAAGAACACAAGAAGTAGAATCATTTTCTGGAATAATTTGCCTTCTTGAGCTCTACACAGGTGATGAACTGCTCCTGCTGGATTTCTTCATTGCTCTGTCCCTCTATTCTCTCGTTTTCTTTAACATGTCTTTGTTCTTGTCTTCTTGGTCCTCCTGCTTCCCAGGGTGCCCCTCTGCTCGAATGCCGCTGCTGTCACTGTCACACGTGTACTACCCACCGTCCTTCCTTCCTCCCGTTGCACTCTGTTAGCCCTGGAGTCCAGGTCCTTCTCTTTCCTTTCCTCTATTCAACCTGTAGTCACCACACATCTGCTTACACACCAATCCCTCCCCTCTTTGTTTTTGTTGTCGTCGGGGTGCCGCAGTGCACTTTGTCTCGTTGTTTTGTGGTTCTTAATATTTCAATCATGAGCGTTCTACTCATCCCTTTGCTTTTTCCATCTCTCATCGTCATCCCACATTTTAGATGTTTGATGCAGTTAGTTCAAGTTGTGGTTAAACACATTCAAAGAAGAGAGGGTTTCTTGATGTGATTTAACTTCTTCTATATCAGCTTCTATGAGGACTATTGGCTTAATTGTGCCAGTGAGGGTTTGTAAACATGATGGTTGAAGTTGTCTCTCTTGGATGGTTTTCAGCTCCCCTTCTCATTCTTTGTATCTGAAGATGTCATCCATACACAGGGAATTTTAAAGATGCCTATCTAGAGATTCTTTTTTTTGTTGCCATTTCAAAGGCTTAGCTAGCTCAGAGTAAATTAGTATCACCCGGCATATTATGTGTGTTTTGACTGCTTTTATAATGACATTAGCACTCATGTTTGTATGAGCCACTGGTGTAAAGCACGAACTACTAATCAGTATGTTTTTTAACTCCCAGAGGGTCGTAGCTTTGGTTTACTGCTGCGTCTTCCAGAGTGTATTTTCTGTCAGACATCATCCATGTTGTGGATTGAGCCCTGAGTGTCTGTGATTATAACATGATCACTGGACTGTACCTCTAATCCACATGCACGTGTGTGAGCTGAGGACTTGTCAGTGTGGCGCAATGGCCTCCACTGCCGCCCGTCTCACACCTCCTCTCGTCCCTCCTCCCTCCCTCCCCCTCGGCAGATCGACCCCCTGGAGATGGACGCAGACATGCAGTCCCTGGGCAGCACCACCTGGCTCTTGGACCAGCGGGATTCCAACAGGCGCCCAGTCAGCACCAAGTACGAGACCACCATATTCTGAGGCCGGATCCCCACAGCCGCCCCTCTGCACCCCCTCGTACTTTCCCTCTCCCTCCTGCATCCGGTTCTTTATTTATCTCTCTCATACACACACTCGAACACACACACACACACACATATATATATATATATACATGCGAGCCCCGTGCCTTCTCACTGTGATGGTATAGCATCCCTCAGGGCTGCCTACTCCTGCACCCTCCTTTGCCCTGCCCAGCGACCCAGACCAACCTCTTTACCCACCATGACAAACACTCCTGCGGCTCTCCCGTGCCTCCCCAACACCCCTGTCTGGCAGCCTCCCTCGCCTGTTGCTGCTGCAGTCAATGGCGGAGCCCTGGAACGGATGATCCTGGACTGATGTCATTTTACAGTGGCCCTGCTCTCTCAACCAATCTGCCTCTTCCTCCTCATCCTCCTCCTCCTGACAACTTGCATCTGCCTCCAAATCCCCGATAGCTCCCAGAGGTTGCATCTTTATTATTCCTTCATTTTTTAAAATAGTGATTCTCCACAGGCAAAACAAGCATGCTCATTCTTTATTTATTTGTTTGACGTAACAGTTACATTTCCAGAAAGTTTAAGTTTGTAATGTAAACTGCAGAGTTGTGTGAAATACCAAGGGGACCAGTGTGTAAAACTTTAAAGGAAAAGCTAAACTTTTAGGAAATGTGCTTATTACTTTCTTGTAGAGAGTTGGATGACAGTACTGATACCACCCTCACATCTGCTCATAACATGAAGCTACAGCTAGCAGCTGGCTAATTTAGCCTAACATAAAGACTAGAAACAGGGAACCATCCAACCTGGCTATAACAAAAAGTTAACAAAATCTGCCTGTCAGACCCACAAAACCTCACAGATAACCATTTTGATAATGTAGGAATGCAACCAAGGATTATTTTTAATATTGATTAATCTGTTGATTATTATCTTGATTAACTGAGTAGTTGTTTGGTCTGTAAAATGTCAGCCGAAGGTAAAGAATGTCGATCAGTGTTTCCCAAAGCCCAACATGACATCCTCATATGGCTTTTGTCCATAATCCAAAGATATTAAGTTTACTTTCATTGAGTAAAGAAACCAAAAAATGTTTAATCCTTCGATTAATCTTCTCTGTTTCAAACGTACACAGGTGTAAAAACAACAAATTGTTCCATGCAGGGTTATTGACTGTTTCCTGGTCCTGTGTCACAACTCCCTAAGAGCTCCCACAGTTTTTTTCTTTATTGGTTTTTCTGTTGTTGGCCATTACAAAAAGATCAAGACTTCCACACTGGCACTATGTATCTTCCTGGAGTCAACGCTGCTGAGCAACTGACCCCAATCAGAAAATAGTCTGGCACTTAATTTGCAGCTGTTCTGCATTAAAAACATTAGACTTATGTTATGTAACAGTGTTCAAACCCAAAGAAAGCTGTTTATTCATGTAGTTGACTCTCGCTATGACTTCTGAGAGACAGTGTGAGGAAAAGAAGTAAAACATGACTAAACAGAAGGTGAATTAGGTTTAAACATTAATTCCTCTGTGATCATTTCTGCCAGTCACATCAGATAGATTTTTCTTTCTTTCTTGAGAGACCTCTAGCAGCAGAAAGAACACCTCGATTTGTTTCTAGTATTTACACAGTTTTTTGGCCCAGATTAAGAAAAATTGATACCGCATGCTAGTTAATTCATTCATGCATTCAAAAATGTGATAACAAACTGAATCAACAAACATAAGTAAGCTTTAGAAGGATTTGTAAAATATTAAACATTTCCTTTGTGTGTTCTAAGCTAAGTTAGCTTGCTGATGGCGGTAGCTTCGTATTGATCGTACAGACGTCTGAGTGGTATCAATACTTTCTAACTCTTTACAAGAAAGTGAATAAGTATTTCCCTCAAAACGTTTCCTTTATCAGACCCTTTTGATATTGCACAGATTAAATATCTAGATTCGAAGCCTGTAAAATAAAAGTATGATTTATTTTTTTAGTTAATTTCAACATTACTTTTTATTCTTAATTTACTGTATTATTTGATTGTTCGGTTGTTTTGCCTCAAGACAGTTATTATTTTTTTCTTTCTCCATCTTTAGCTTGTCCTGTCTTACCAGGCATCTACCACTGTGAGGCACTGTGAGGAGGCTGCTTTGCTAGCATGGGATGCAAGACGGACAATTAAACAAAACAGCAACATGCAGCAAACAACCTGATTTATTTTTGTTTTGTTTTTGTTTATTTCTACGCATTTGTAAAATACTCATAACAACACGATGGATCAGTCATGAATCTGTCACTGATGTCTGAACTCAAAACGGACCAAGAACTGGAACCTCGCACACACAGGAGGACAACTTTCCTACACTTTACCGAGGACGACAGCCTTACTTTATTTTGGTTATCTATAATCAACTAAATCCCCAATCTTTCCCCAGAACTTCCTGAATACTACCACCACCACCACCCAATAACTGCACGCCTCCCCCCTGCTTCTAAAAGACTTTAAGGAAGAAAAAAAAAAAGAGGGACTGCACTTCTGATTTCCTGGTGTGTTAAACGGACTGTGACTGGCTGGGTGATGACGTTCTTACGATGGTACAGTGAGAGTGTTCGCTCTGGCTTTGTACTGCCCTGTTCCGCAGTCTCTCAGCATTCATGGTAGCAAATGAGAGACTGAAAAATCACAGCATCTTCTTCTTGTCAATTAAAAAAAAAGAAAAGAAAAAAGAACACTGTGTTATAACATGGCACTATCCCTTTTAATACCTTGTTTTCTTTTCTTACGGTGCAAAAAGGACAATTAGTGCATTTGTGATACCTTTTGATAGACGGAGGCAGACTGAAATATTTTGGTAGAGAATGATTAAGAGCATTGATACAACCAGAGGCAAAAAACAAACAAAGATAATACCACCAAAAAGCATATTTAGTGTACTGACATTGGTTCCACATTTCACAATGTTGGTAGTCAAAACGAGAAACATTCTCAACACGATTTCATTTGACCCGATGCACAATTTGGCGCACATCTCCCAACATAGCATCTTATTATCATGATTACATGGGTAGGTATCCGTGCTGTTTCACACCAATTTAATCTAGAATTAGGTACAGTACATGCAGAGTACGCTACGTGGAGATAAACGGCTGTGAAAAGATTTAATTCCGCTACATTAAAAGAGCCAAAATCTAAGTGTTGCTCTGGTGTCGTGTTAATGCGAATGGATTTGTTATGCTGAGAACATGACACAGTTTTTCTTCGGTTTTTTTATTTATTTTTTTCTTATTTAGAGAGAGAAAAGAATAATTTCCCTCCTTGCACTGTGACTCAAAAAAATGCTCGTTGTGGAGTCGACACGTATCTGTGGGTTCTCCCCTGTGTGCACTACCTGCTGTGCGTGCTGTATGCCTTGTTTCTTGTCTGTCCTCATGGGAGTTTGGACTGTTACCGTTACATCACTGTCCACCGTCCTTGTTTCTGTGTGCTGCAAAGAGAAGTGAGATATTGAGCTCCTCTCCATAAGACAGTGTGGCTGCGGACTGACTGTTAAAGATGTAGCTGGTCTGTGTGCGGTACCGTGGCTGTGTCATTGCCACTCTGTTCTGACTGTTAACTGTTAGCTTCCACTGATGATGCATGTTGGCAGTGTCTTTTTGTGTTTTGTACCCTTTGATGCACTTGGCCTGAGCAGTCTTTGTATGTACTGTAGCAGTGTGTCTCGTCTCCTCTCGCTCATCTGCCATTCGCTTTTTATGTTCCCCTCTGTTTGTTACACGCCATTCAAACACAGCGATTCATCTCCATCCCCTCCAACCGTTTTCTCCATTGTCGTCATTACTCCAACATTTTGTCACGTATGTTCTCCCATTTTGTGTGTCACCAAGACAACCTGCTCTAGTATGAATGCATAATGTAAAAAGCATTACACTTTAATGAGCAGCAGCTATTTAAAGCAAGTTTTGGTGGCATGATATGGCTGTGCATGTACCGGTCTGTTTTAACATTGATGTTTTCCTTGTGTAGCTCACCCCAGCATTCAAGTTTCCGGACACCAAGCTGTGAGTTGAAGGGGAGCAGCCGATGCGAGTGTGTTTGCGTGTGTTGAGTTAGTGGGCAGAGCAGTGGAAAAAGAGGTAGAGAGAGAGAAAAAACGAGAGGTAAGCCTTATGCAACGTGCAGGGCCAAACCAGCGCTACTCTGACATTTTAGATCTCACTCTGTATATCCCCCCCCCTCCCCCGCTCCTCCACTGCCCCCCCCCTCTCCCCAATATGAATCCCAACACACACACACACAAACACACACAGATGAAAAAGGTGACCTGTTGTCCCACATCACTGGTTAAACAGGACTTGTTTATCACTCCTGTCTTGAGAGAGGTCAGTCAGTAAGGTCAAGTCTATCTCCTGGCCTCCATGTGACTTTCTGATCTTGTCATGTAGGTACTGTAATGTTTAGAGCACTGTAGACCATTAATGATATAGACCATTAATGAGCATTTCTATTGATTCAGGTCTATTGGGAGATAGTAACTGGGAATTATGAAGGGTTAACAGAAATGTAACAAAATGTAGAGGAAAAAAAAGGAAAAAAAAAAAAAGAAACTGTACCAGCATACAATGCTTTGCCCATGTTTGTGGACAGAGTATGGTTTGTCAAAGAAAAAAATGTGATACTGTTTCAAATTTCAAAGCAATATTATATTAATGAAATTAAATAATACAATGACAAAAGAATCCCTCTCAAGTCTGTTGTCAGAAATGATTTTGTGTTTATGGTTGAGTAGTAAAACACAGAAAGGAGCACGACACCAGCTGTTCAAAGTTTAAAGAGACAAATATCACAACAACATGGTAATTACTGTACAATTATACTATCAGTGTTTCCCCTGCTAGAGAGAGATTAGTGGGTGGTGCAACTTCTAATCTCAACAAACGATTAGCTGCAGTTTGTGCCGAACACGTGTTATACTACAGTCACAGAGCTAAGCATCTGATTTTTTATGCCTGGTGAAAACACTGTTGCTGTGTTGATAGTATTTCCAGATTCCTAAAAGAGACCTGATGCGTGATGAAAAAGGATTTTAAACCCAATTTCCCAGGTCGTGACTCTTCTAAACCAAACAAGAAAATGCTGTGGATCCTTGCTAGATCCGTGCAACACAAGGAACAGATTGTATGTATTTGTTTTGTTTTTTAATACTTAAACTAAATGTGCAAGAAGGTTTGACATTTCCGGCGACCTCAGTCAGCGAATCAAGTCGCAGTTTGGGAAATGGGTTAAACATCTTTGTAATGTTGCGGCAGACTGGATCTTTTATTCATACGGTTCGAGGATCTTTTATGATTCTGGAAGTAGCTTCAAAACAGCAGGAAGTGTTGTTAAAAGATCGTATGGGTTTCCAAAAGATTGCCAAGAAGTTATCTCGCTGAGCTCTGTGACTCCAGCAGGTTTTTATCATCTGTTCTGCTCAGGACCGCAGCAGAGTCGGCCGACATTAATGGTTAAAGAACCTCTATCAGGGATTTAGCATGTTTTCAGCCATTATATGAAGCATTGTGCAAACGATACCACACAGTTTGGATTTGTTTATATGTTTTGGCACATTCCAGGCATCCATTGGTGTGTATTTATTCCAAGGGTTATGTAAAAATGCTTGTGGACTCATTCTTGAGGAGGGTAACCTTGACTTTTGAACGGCTATATTGCATAATTGGTGACTTTCTCGGCTGTGAAAGTTACACTTTTCCCTGAAGTGATGAAGTGCAGACTGTTCTTATCAATCTTTGGTTTAAGTGCTTTCCCACACTTTGGTTATGTAACGCCAGAGATGTTAAAAAAGAGGAGGCAGACCACTTAAAGCAAATTGAAGTCTGCAACACCAGAGATAGTGTGACATTGATAGTTTAGGAAAGTTTTATTTGATTCAGATGTGATAATAATAAACAACTGTATTACTTTCTGGTATGACATTTTAAAATAGCATCTATTCAGCTGCAACTCTACTGGGCTGCTATTATTTGCATCTACCTTCTGGGGACCATTGAGAGACAGCAGATGAGCCATTGCTGTGCAAAAAACAAAACAAAGATGTGTTGGAGTAAAATGAGATGACTCAACCTTCTTCTCTGGCACATATCCCACCCTTTCCCTCCAAAAGCTAATGTGGTCGCACTGACGCAAGTGTGCAGTTGAGATTCACAACAGTTTTAAGTGATTTGGTGCAGCTACAGACGGACTTATAAGTAGGCATATGGTAGTAGGATATTAAACTAATACACAGGCTTAACAAGAAAGGTTAGACTGTTCAAACATTAGATATTACAGTTTGCATTTGTTCAAGCGCTCTGGTGGAATGAGCTAACAACGTTGAGACGTTTCAAGCGGCACATTTTTCAAGCGTTTTTTTACCGAATGTGACTGATGATTCTCTACGTGCCTTTTTTAATGTCGTAAAAAAGCGAAGTTATGGTTTTCTCCCGATTGATTTAATAGAATCCTGGTCTTGTTAACATAAAATCACTGTCGACGTTGCCAAAATGGCTGCTGAGGAACCAGACTTGCCTAAAAGGACTTAGTGAGCACATTTAGTGAGGGATTATACAACACAAGCATGAGTCTGATGCATTGTTCTCATACTGGAAATGAATGCAAACCAATGGCTTCCTGGAAGTGAAGGAGCAGTACATTAAATCTTGCATGGTGCTGCAATGCGAGCACAGTTCCTTTACTGGCTACTGTACAAATACGATATACAGAAATTAGGTTGGAGACCTAATTTACCTGTCAGACCACAGACTCTGTTTACCTGTCAGACCACAGACTAAAGAAAACAACGGCTTTAGTTCACCTAAAACTAGCAATCAGAGATTCAGATGAAAAAAACAACGGAAATATGTCAAATTTCTGCAAAGCAAATCCGTTCTCTTGCCTGGATGTGTTTGTTTGTGCAATGTCATGGTGATTTGGCCTCTAAAATTATAATTAATGCGGTATTTGTTTACATATTTGCACCTGTGTCATCCACCACCCCCCACTAATACCAACAATTGAAGGGGAAACATTGATATTTTTTGGTCTATCAGCAAATGATGAAAAAAAGAAAATAAGTGAGAAAAAAGTGCACACTCTCTTTGGTGAGTTATATATAAAATATCTGTCAACATAAAGAAAAGAAGAGAAACCAACTACACTTTAAAAACTAAACCATTATTTACAAACTTTGAGCATAATCTTTGGTACTTTGCTTTTTCCTGAGGGTGGAAATCCCGACATTAAGTAATCTGAGTTGAAAGGCGACACATTTGTTTTCCGGACAACTAATCTTTTCAGAAAACATTTCTGAGTCACCATAAATCTCCTGTTGTGACTCACACTTAGTTTTCTCATTAAAACTTCACAAACTATTTGTAACTCTTGTCCGGGTGAAAAACTTCTACTTATTTTGTTTCACACAATCTATTTTTTTCATAATGTTTTGTGCAATCAAATGTGTGATTAAGATGAAACACAGGAATAATGATTCAGCACCTGCTCCAGACTTTGATATAGACTTTTTGATTTGTACTTATAAAAATATATGATTCTCTCCCCTGCAGACTGTAAATGTCTTTTCCCTTAGACAGCGTCATTCCCCGTATTTACACCCATTCAACACCAAATGGCAGTTGATGTATCTTTTAAGTTCACCGGCGGTTGTCGCCATCAGACTAGCGCGAGTCCTCCGCGGTCTCGGCCTCTCCGGATGGGAACAGCAGTTTCCTGAGAATTGGAGCATAGAAGGGACCAAAGACGGTTCGGTTGAAGTGGACGATTCGCCCAAAGGCGGTTCCCAGCTCGGCCAGCTCAGCACTCACCAGCCTGAGGGGAGCGGGCGGCTCTGGACTCCTTTTACCTGGGCCGCCCTGCAGCATGGCCTGGAGGAAGACCTGTACCCTTTCTCCTACGTTTGATAGAGAGAATGGTGAGGGGGCGGAAGAGAGAGAGAGAGAGAGAGAGGGAAGGAAGTCAGCTCTCCACAGCAGCTCACATCCAATTTTAAAAACCATGAATGTGGCCAGAGATAACCCAAACTGAATGACATTATTATGCATGTTTGTCTTGTTGACTGAAAATGGTGCATTCCAAACATGTCAGCTCTTTATAGATTAAAACATACTACCAATATCTCAATCAAGATGTATTTTTAATACGTTTGAAGGGATTTTAATAACCTAGAAAAGTCAGAATTTTAATTCTCATCTGTTAAAACCAACAAGCAATAAGTTGTTTTTTTTCCCTAATTGTGCTTGAGAGCTGAAACAGTAAATTAATTTACTAAATATTATTCTATGACTGTTTTAATAATCAATTAAAAGTGTTAGTAATGTTGTTCATTGCATCTTTATTTTTCATTTCTGATGGTGAGCTGATTGGATTCTGGTTTTGGACTATTGATTGGAGAAGACAAACTGTCAGGATGTCGTCATGGCGACTTTTTACAGACAAAATACTGACAGTAGTATTGAAAATAAATGTTTGATCCCAAACTATCAGCTTTTTACAGACTAAAAATAATTGCAGCTACTTTATGATCATGGTGTTACATGTTGAAGTACAACCATAACCTCGTATACTCAGCAGTATAAACTCTGCATCTAATGTGGATTTCTCCCATATTTGTGCTTCAATTAATCATTTATCTAGGACTCTCGTGTTCAGCCTGACCTATGAGTGTGCGGACGGGGTTGTTGTGCTTCCACAGCTCAGATATTTGTCCCTTCAGCAGATCCAGGTTCTCCCGAGGCAGCGCTGCTCCTCCTCCCTGGCCGCTCAAAGCATCTGTCACCTGCTGCAGTACCGTCTCCCCGAGCCCCAGCAGCGCACCCTTCAGGTCAGCTTCCCTGCAGCACCAGAAACCAGAATTACTCCAATAACCAGCAGGTTTCATTAGATGTGGATTAACTCACAGGATTGTGGAAGTCACTAAATATACGTCTTTAATAACATCTAGGTCTGAAAAGAGATTCAGATGAAATAAAGTGGAATCTTATTAAAGGTGTTTAAGTGTAAGAAATGCCCTGTGCTGCATATTATCGCAGCTCGGACCAGCGTGTGAGCAGCTCTCGCATATCACAAGCTGCTGTTCCACATTTATCCACTAATCATGACGGGGCGTCTCTTGAACAGAAAGAATGAGGTTAGCTGGATCCGTTCTGACAAGCTAGTTGGCTGCTGTCACCTCCATTGGTTTCCTCCTCATACGATACCTGTTCCCCATGACAGCCGGTACATGCATCACCAAATCCTCCTCTTACCTGGTGTGACTGCCCTCCAGCAGGGCAGCGACGGACTGCCTGAGTTTACCTACAAACCCCTGCAGAGAGAAAACGGCGCCCCCACACTGAGCGTTGGTCAGCAGCAGCACGGATGCCTCCAGGACCAGGATCTGGAGCTGCTGGCCCAGAGCGTCCAGGCGGGCTCGGTCCATCAGCGCGGTCTGTGTGTGGAGGTTAGGGAAGGGTCAGGTGTCAGGAGGTTACTCACAGGGGATCTTCAGAATAAATATGAGACACAGATGTCTGAAGGAAAAACACTTGGTACAAAAAGCTGCAGTGGGTATTCTAACAGTGTACCGCTGTGTACCAGAGGGAGAATTTCTGCAGTTGCTAGAAGATACATGGAAATATTGTAGAGCAGCTTAACTCCTTAAAAAAAAGGAAAGGAAATTCTGTTATAATAAAGACTGAGAATGAATGAAAAGTAGTTTTCAAGCACACAGAAATTCTCTGTGTGCCTGAAAACTACTTTTCATTCACTCTCAATTTTGATGACTAAACAGTTACCATGTTTAGCTAAAAGTAACATAAATGGTTGAAATTGTCAGGTACAAGATTTTGTAAGCAGTTAAAATAAATAGCTAAACGTAATAAGCACTTACGATTGTTGCCATTCAACTAGATAGATAAAAGTAGCTGAATGTATAAAGGCCTAAAAGAGATGCTAAAAGTAATTAATAAACAGTTCAAAGTATTGTTAAATGAATACATACATTTCTAGCTAAAAGTGGCTTATTGTAAACAGCTTAAAGACAAACAGCTCATGTAGGTTGCTAAAATAATGGGAATTGTTGGCTAAAATTAATAGATAAATGATTAAATTGTTTATATAATGTTGAAATTATGAGATGAAAGTACTGTTGAAACAGTTAGCTAAAAATAATGGATTAAGTGTTTGACTATTTTAGTAGTTTGATGTATAAATGCGGTTAAAAATGATTAACAGATTAAATATATTTAGCTAAAATTGTCAGCTATAAGTTATAAATATATGGTTTAAAGTATCAGTTTCAGGTGAAGGATAAAGTGTTGAAGTAGTTAAAATAGATAGCTTAAAGTAATAAACAGTTAAAATAGTTAAAATTAACATGGAATTGTTAGCTTGAAGTACTGGATAAAGTATTGAAGAAGCTAGTAGTATCTAAATGTATAAAGACTAAAGTAGAAGCTTAAAATATTGAATAAATGTTTTAAACCTTCAGCTTCAGCTGCTACAATACAGATGCAAATTTGATCGAACCCCCAACACATTCAATTATGTGTAAACGTAATTGCGGGCTAAAGTGTTCAATACGTTTAAATCAGTTCAAATGAATCATTTGGAAGATGATGGGTGACGCTGACGGAGGGTTGCTTGAGTTCCTCTGACAGGGCCGTGGTTACATCAGACAAAGAGAGCCGCTGCTCGCCACGCTACGTGAGCTCTTACGTGTTGTCACATTCTTTAACAAGCTGCAGGGTGAGGAGGAGTGTGTCGGGAGACTGAAGGTTCCCTGATAATCAATAAAATATTACTCGAATGAAAGCCGGAGTGCAGTGTGACGTAAATTTTCACAGGCTGCAAGCTGACCTCGGGATAATTCTGGTCCCGTGGGTCCCAGTGTAGCAGACACATGTAGGCCCGGTTGAGGACGGCGGTGGCGCTGAGATGAACCGGGCTGTCAGGACCGGAAGAGTCAGACCGAGCTCTGACGGCCGACGCCTCTTCTGACGCTGCTGCCTGAAGCCAAGCCGCCGTGTTGTCCAGAGAAGCTGAGGAAGAACAGTGAAAAGCATGATGCAGGTAGAAGAAAGTGACACATGATTAACATCCAGTGACACTGAATTATTAGGATTCACAATCAGTGATACAGACAGTGGATGAAAGTCTCTGTTCAGGGGGAACAGGAACTAAAACCAGGTGAAATGACGCTGCAGTACATTTGCTTTACCCTCAAATCATCAATTAATGGTGTCTGTACCTAGATGAGAAAATTACACTTACACTCAGTGCTATAAAAAAACTCACAGCTGGTATGAAAAATGGACGACCATCCTACTTATTAACCTCATTAAATAATTTGCTAACAAAATGAATTTTGGAGGATTTTCATCTTTAATAAAGAAAAGGGAGAAAAAATACTTTAATCCAACAGCGAGCATGACTACGACTCTGTCAGCACTGAGGATCCTGTCGCTCTGCCAATGACTCTGATTAGCTGGCTGCACTTAGACAGAACAGAGTTCACTGATTGGCTGTCCGGCTCCAATCTGTGAGGAGCTGAAAAATGGCAGGACGGTGCTTTAGAGCGACAGAGGTCAAAAAATCAGTGTAATTGAAAAGTGAAATATGCAGTGACCGTAAACTTCGCAGGCACAAAGTCACCTTCGCCGTCCGTCACTCACGCTGTGTGGCGGGGGGGGGGGTCTCACCTGGCTGCTGGTCCAGGATCTGCTGGAATTTGGCTCTCTCGTACTGCACGGCCTGCTGCAGGAGGTGAGGCCTCAGGCTCTGGATGGTGAAGTTAACCATGTCCGTCTTCATCAGGCCCAAGACTCGGAAGATGCCCCTGCGGCAACGGAGGGGGAATAAGGTGCAGGTGAAGCAGCTTTTACTTTATTTATAAAGCACTTCTGAACACAGAAAACGTGCTCTACAGGAAGAAGAAGAAGACGGAGGGAGAAAGAAGACACAGGGAAGACAATACAGAGAAAATAAAGGTAGAAACCACAAAGAAAATAGCTTTTTCACAAAATGTACCCATTTAAATTCAAGACAAAATCTATATGTTAGTGGGTGTTTCGTCCGAGCTGTCTGCAAAAGTCTTGTCAAGCTGCTCCTCACCTCAGGAGCTCCACAGGGTCCTTGAGCTCCTTCAGTGCTCTGACCTCTGGGTCGCGGACCGGTGCACATAAAGAAGCCATGGTGTTGATGACGTATCCTGCCAGTCTGTGGAGATCCAGAGCTCCGTGATTGACTTCCTGCTGGATCAGCTCCATGTCCAGTACCTCGTCCATCTGAGACCTCAGTCTGACGTGAGCCGGCAGCAGCAGCGACTGAAGCATCTAACAGGAGATTTAAATGTAAGGCTGCCTTTAGTTGAGAAAAATTCAATAACTTACCTAAAAAAAGTGATGGTTTGACTATAATCAAGTGAGGATTAAAGGGACAGATATTGGTAGAAAACCCTGTGTCAGTCAAATTCTAGTCAGTAGATCAAAAGAATAGTTTGACATTTTAGAAAATACGCTTCTTCAGATTCTTTTCAAGTGAGGTGAGAAGACCGGTGAGGTTACCAGGTAACCACTGGAGATTCCAGGAAGCGACTGGCCCAGAAATAGTTGGGCAGATAACACCCTTTAACACCACAGCAGGTCTGTAATATTCACTGGATAAAGTCGCGAACCTGGATCTTCATGAATGAATGAAATGGCGTACCAGCCGCTCTAAGAACAAGGATTAGTGTCCTGTCTCTGTGGAAAACGCTGGTTTAAAGTATCATGGGTGCCAGAATAAGGTGGATACAAGAACTTACAATAGATAAAACATCTTTTAAAGGTTCCGTAGGTGCATGTTTTCATACACAGAATACATAAACTACTGTGCTTACGCTATGTGTCGTTACACAACCCCGTCTCGTATAATGACAAATAAGTTACCTTGTTATTAATAATGAACAATCTTGAAGATATATTGTGTTCCTTCATCAGTGTATTATTACCATCGTGAAAAGCAGATGACGCTGATGAAGCGTGACATCACAGAGGCTCCTCTGTCACGTGTTTCTGTCTCTGTGTCATTTGTCCGGACTGTCTACACTCTCTGGTTCTGATCTTCATAGCGTGTGAGAATTAACGGGGTCAGAGGCCTCAAGTCGACCCTCCTGCTGCTAATGTGTCTGATTCGATGCCGTACACACTTACGGTCTTGACTTCCCGGAGCAGAACGACAGCGTGATCGTAGTTTGGCGGATGGCTGTTCAGCTCCTCTTGAAGACAGTCCCAAAACGCCCGGTGAACAATCTCCGTCACTCTGCCCTCCAGGCTACAGGAGGGAAAAACAAGTTAAAGAAAAGAGCTCAACGGAGACTAAACTCTCAATTAATTTTGGAAATGGGAGTAAACCCAAGGTCACTTGAGCTGCGGTGGAGTGTTTTCTCTTGCCTGTCTGTCGGAGGGCTCTGGGGTTTGAAGCAGAAGTCTCTGTTCACCACTATCTCGTGTGCGAGGCTCAGGTTGGAGACACAATTTTCCAGCTCCATCAGACTGGATAATGAGGCGGTGGGTGGGCTCCCTGACACCGCAGACAGGACACACACACCCACAGATAATTAAAACTGCCATGGTGGTAATAATTCAATTACTAATGCTCCCTGAACGTGCCTGAAAACAATAACTGCCATAATAAAGCTTCGTACCCGTAGGAGAGTCAAGTTTTTCCAGACAGGGGAGGTCAGCGGGGGAATCGTCCGCGGCCTCGTCTCTGTGATTCTGCATCTCAGCAACAGTCTGGACATTTAAATGAGTCGGTTAATAATCAACAACACAGCTCGGTGACATCGGTCATTTTGTTTCTCGTTGCGTGTAAAGTGAAAATATTAAGCGCTGCAATTATTAGTTAGATTAAGCAATTGCTCAATCAGCAGAAACGTTCATCTCCAGCCAATTTGGTAATTGATTAATCGTTCGTCAAACGTTCAAGCCTTCTAGATGTTATATATGATAATGAACTTCATTTCTTTTGGTTTTGGTCTGTTGGTCAGAGAAAACAAGATATTTAGCTACATCTAATTCAACTGTGGGACACTTTTGTGGCACACAGTTGAGAAAATAATGTAAAAACTAATCAACAATGCACATAGTTGTAAATTGCAGCCAGAAAATTAATGTAATGGCACTTAAAATATGATCTAAGAGTTAAATAGGCAGTGAAGGGAGATGATTAGATCTGTTTCTTAAAGGGTAACTCCACCAACTTTACATATTAATGTGATTATTCTCAATTTTGACACAAAGATGTTTTATTTTTACTGCAAATGTACTGTCTAATGATTTAATGTTTATAATTATTTTATTTATTTTGTTTTATTATCACAGTCCTGGATTTTATTTACATTTGACTGTTGGTATTAATAACCCTTTTTAAATACAATTTGATTAATTATTTAAACTAATCATTTTATTGCAATTGTTGTGCATTAACTTTGTCCCTAAAGCTATTTTTAAACCATGTTTTCTCACTTGTAAAGCACTTTGAATTGCATATTGATTTGTTTGGAAGGTGATACATAAAGTTTGATTGATTGATTAATAATAATGAGCATCATCACAGCCTTGAACAGACATACTGGTTGATCACTTCAACACAAAATGCATCAGAGTTTACCTGTTGACATTTGACAGTGTTTAATAGTATTGATCAGACAAAGTAACTAGTTAACATTAGTAATTAAGTAAGATATCAAAGAAATGTGGAGTAAAAAGTACAATAATTATAGTGGAGTAACGTTACAAGTGTAGTTAAGTATTAAAAAACTGGGAAAGGTTAAGTTACCCCAGAGTTGAACTTTTTTACAGTAATTGAGTTAAGTTAAATGTACCTGACCCTGCTCGTTACATTCCACCACTAAAGAAAAGCTGAGAAGATTAGTTAGGATACAAAAACAAACACAACTGGACAATAAACGTCAAATAACAATGTAACGACAATAAGACGCTTTGTGTGAGATAACTTACCTGTTGTTGGCGTTCTAATAGAAAACTTCCACAGATGTAAAACGTAAAATGTAAAACAAACCTGCTGATGCGTTCAAACTCTTCATGTGACGTTTAAAATCCACAAACATCAAAACAGGAACGTTCAAGTTTAAATCTGGACTGAACCACTCCAACAGAGAAAGGGGGGGTGTTGGTCTGATAATAACACGTTGTTTCCGTTTCAACACGTGATTAAAACGTGTTTGTGCGACTGTATACTGACATGACATGTGGTTTTAACGCATGTACTGATTTACTTTTATTAATTTATATATTTAAAACAGAAAACAAGGACTGCTTCCTTTGGTACGGTCCACTCTCAAATCAAAACAGTGGGCGTGTCCTGACTGTATGGTGCCGCTGCGCCCCGCCCCCTCTGCAGGGCAGCTGTCACTCACCGTACCTGCCTCTTCTTTGTGCCTCTGCTGTAATTCAGTGGAAACAAAATGGAAAGCGGCCGCTGTGATTGTTTGAACGGTCCATTGTTTGAGACACGCAGCTGGAAATGTCGCGTTTCCTGTTTAACGAGGGACTTCGAGAAGGCCCAGAGACCCAGATACAGAGTGATGACACACAGCAGAACATCCTCCAGTCCATTCAATACAGACTACTGATGTGTTTTTAAACAACACGCCTGTTTATGTCGTGTATTTTTTATTTGTCATGTTCAGATCGGTGACAAAGTGAGACACTAAAATATCCCAATATACCCCAAATCATTTTGAGCTCCTCTGACCAGCCCTGTTGTTGTAAATTGTATATCAATACTCAGTTTTTGTACTTTTATTCCTAATTTTTAACATGGGATTTATTAAAAGATCATCTTATCTTATTTGATTATTATTATTATTATTATTATTATTAGTGCAGATGTTGCTTCTTAATTTAATGACCAACAAAACAAATCAAAAGAACAACTGATGAAATTGTTTCAGTTCTTTCTAAAACAAAATTGTACAATGTGCTGCTTTGCTCGCTTCCATATAGTTGTAAAATCTTAAATGAGTTACAAACGATAGTTGACAGTCAAGAAATTGAAAAGGGGGGGAAATGCATCCCCCCTTTTTAACCTGCCAACAGCAGTTTGCACATAAATAAAACTGTAATTATAAAAACTGCTGACAGAGTGTGATTTGAAGAGGGATAAAGGAGGATGTCACCCACTTTGTTAGCAAAATGATCAAAATTGGATTTGTATGGCGCTTTTTTCAAGACACCCAAAGCGCCTGACAGAGTTCCAGGTTCCATTCATTCACAGACAGTCATACTGCTGGTGGTGGTAAACTACACCCTGACCGTCACTCAGCACCTCCGACCACCACCTCAAACATGCAGCAGTCAGATACATTCATACGAGGCCAGGTGGGTGAAGAAGAGTCTTGCTCAAGGACACGATCATGACACAAGTGGCAAGAGCGGGGATCGAACCACCGACCCTCCGAACATTGGGTAACCCGCTCTACCACCTGAGCGGCAATCACCCCAATGTATCCCCCCCTTTCTATTTCCACAGAGCAGAGACGGAAGGATTCAGACGTCTCTGTTGATCTGTTCTGTCTGACTCATCGTTCCTTCATCTGACTGATGTTTATTAGAATCTACAGCCTCCACGATGGTCCTGAATCAAAACAACCAAAAACTGTCATTTCGCTATTCATGAGTGGATGAAACGAACCGGGTCCATCCCTTATCCCCCGACAATTACTAATAAATGGAACTGAATGTTAGTTTCCAACAAACCAGGAACTTTTAATTCCTCCGAGTCTGGGCTGTCTGAGAAAGATAGACTGTACTGCAACTTCAAGGCACAATAAAGAGATGCAGATGAAACAAAGCCTGACGATGCGCTGCATTGTATTATACGATCAAAGAATGGTTACAGGTGCTCACACAGGTAATCACACACACACACACACACAAAAAAAATGGCCAAAGACAGAAGTGTATTGCAAATTATTTATAACTGCAAAATGTTGTGTAACAAACTGTTTTGATAAATACAAGCATTTGACAAAGCCTCATCTAAAAAAGTTGACCTTCCATCACAGCCACAAAACACAAATAGATATGATCATATTTTCATTAGAAATAAAGATAAAAATAAAAACATTACAAAAACAAACTCCCAGGCCATGATATTTATACATTTGCATATTTCAAAATAACATAATTACATTTCTGTCTTTAAAATAACAAGGATAACTTAAAAAAAACACTCAGTTTAAGTCTTTTTTTTCTTCCTCACTGGAGCTGCTATGTACAAACTGTATAAACTCGCTGCACAGATGCCACTCTCACTTTAGGTGGAGCGTCTCGCAGCGTTCGAGCAAACCAGCAAGAAAATAAGTGCCAAAAGCAGGGCGGCGCGCCCGACTTGTACCTTCCATAACTTAGTGTCCTCCTATGAAACAGACGAGAAATCGATGACGTATTTAAGTAAATCATTTTTGACAAAGATGCAAAAAAAAAAGAAGAAAAAAAATCGTTTGCAAGCAGTTTAAATCTACAGGAGAGAAGCTGGCGAGTTCCTGATGAAAGGGAAATCAATGTCACAAGCGTTTTCTCTGCATTCATGCTTTGTATTCAGAGCTGTGAGAGTCTTATTGTGAGAAAAGAAGGCAAAGGAGCATCTACTGAATGAAAATGAGAAAATTAATGAATGCAATCTTCTGTTCCCAGACACACACACACGTTTCTCTTTCATTCACATGCTAACAAAACCGTACAAAAAACATCTCTAATTATAATAATATAATAATATAATAATAATAAATCCAGACTTCTCTCATGTTTGTGTTGATGCCTCAATTCGGTGACGACTGTGCTGCAGTATGACTCAACCTGGGCACAACTGAACAGGAAGTCACTTTATTTCATTCCCTGTTTTTACCCTAAACTTCTATTTTTTATTTCTCGGTCCAAATCTGAGACCTGATCTACACCTGCTGCCATCACGTTTTCTGTAGATGTGTTATCTGGATAATGACATTTGATACAAGGTCTTTCCCTCAACACCTGGTATTAATAAGCACTCTTGTCCTCTCAAGATGCAGCAGAAAAGAGATTAGTAGCTTTCTGACAGGCAGCTTGACGTAGATCGATCTTTCAACGGGCCCGGCGTTTTTTTCCCTTCTTCTTTTTCCCCATTTTGTTGCATGACCTCTCCTACCTCTCGGTAGGTATCGACTCTGAATCAACATTTGTAATTAGGCACAGATGTCACTGTGGCCCCCGATTTAATTGAAGCTCACATGGCTTCCAACTAGCAAAGACATTCGTAAGCCCTTTGAGTGTACGTTAATAAAAGACGAATGGCTTTAAGTGCTCGAGTTGCAAGTCGTTGAGCGAGAATGTCGGTCAAACCCCCCGTAGTCATAGGAGCAAGTGGAGAAATGCTCCCTTGCTGGTTTTGAGACTACTTAAACACCACAGAGGAGCTCCGTGTCTTGTGTTCTTCATCTTTTTGCCTCTTTTTCAGTGCAGCAGATGCAACATGTCGATAGAAGCTTTTGAGTTAGCAGTAAATACACGTACCATTATTCCTGTGAAGTACAAAGTTCACATTCGGGATAAATTGATAATCGGCCCGTCCGATATTCATCACAAAGTCAATGAATGAATTGAAAATCAGATTGGTTACATGTCATAGGTAACAGCCAATCAACACTGAATAATCTAAATCCACAAAGTAACTAGTAACTTAAGTTATCAAATAAATGGAAGTATGAAGTTGTAGAAAATGGAAATACTTGAGTAAAATACCTAAAATTGTACGTTTTGACAGTAAGATGTTTATTTTTACTGCAAATGTATATCGGTTATCTGTTTGCGCTCTGAAAAACTATATTGGTCAACCGCTGGTTCACATGGTCACGTGGTTATTGAGCAGATGCAGGTGAATATAAGCTCCAGCTAACATGAGATTTAGTCCAGCTGTGAGGTGAAGGCGAGGTCATAGTGCAGTCAGCTTGTTGTCAGTGCTACGATGACACATCATTTTGTGCCAAAGCTTCACACTCTCTCTCACTCTCGCCGCTCTGTCACACACTTACAAACACACGGACACACAAACACACACTGAGATCAACGCGCAGCACACACACATCCTTTACTGCTAAGAGTCTTTGAGCATGTTGATGCGTGCAAAGATCTTGAGTGCAGGTCCCAGTTTAATGTTCATGGTGCTCATGAGGTGGTCCTCTTTCAACAGGAGCAGCGCCTGTCCGTCAATCTCCTGAGAGCGAAACTCGTCTGCTATCTCCTGACAACCTGCGGGAACAGCAGAGGACGACGCACACGCTGCAGTTAGTCACGCTTTTAAAACAGCATTCATAAGCGAAACGTGTGTGTGATGCATTATGAGGGGTCTGTGTTTACTCCACTCACCTGGCAGCGAACGGATGAACTCGTAAACCTCCTCCACGTTCCACCTGGTGGGGTCGTTTGGTAAGAAGCGCTGACAGAGTGACGGCGCGTCCCTCCCGGCGCAGCCCTCGTGGTCCGAGGCCCTGCTGGGATGCCGGTGGACGGGGACCTGAGCCGGGGCCGGGGCGGGAGCGGGAGGTCCCGAGCTGGCTGCCGACAAGGGAGACGGCGGCTCCTCGTAGCTGGACATGTCCGAACACGGGCTGGACTCCTCCTGACTGGGCTGCGAGGGATGTGGCGAGGATATGGAACCGCCTTGAGTCTGCTGCGGTGCGGGGGACAGCTTCTGAAAATGGAATCAGGCAGGCGTGACGACAAGGAGATATTGATGGCTCATCAGTAAAACACCGCTGGGACGTAGTATGAAGACACGGCGGAGATTAAGAGGGCAATAAGTAAGATTTATACCGTACGACGGCTTCAGTATACGAGTATAATACACCTGCAGGGAGATGATGGGGTTGTTGGATCGATACCAACGGCTCGAAAATTACTTTGTCAGGTGCTGAACCCTCTGGATTATGAAACTCAGTTCCCGGTCCAAACATGAAACAAAAGCACCCCCCACTGGAGGTTCAAGACCCTCGAGGCGTTACATCACTCGCGATAAAACCCTGAAATGATTGTTCTTGAGCCAAGGAAAAAAAAAAGATTCTTCAGCATTAAATCCTGTGATATACTGTGTTATCTGTACATTTCTGAAGAACGTACGCCTTCATCATCTTAATGACTCGTCACCTTTGGAAAAATGTGACTTTACTTTGTCATTAAAAGGCTTCAAATGAGTCCAGTTGTTTCTTGACGTCTGTGTAACTTGCCCAGGAGGCAGAAAATCTCTACTAATGCTTTTCTATTCCTACTGGTCACCAATAAACGATGACAAAGATCATAGAGCACTTAATGACCCTTTAAAGACAGAGGGACATAATCAGGCACGGACACAAATCATGGCCCAAATTCATTAAAGAGCATGAGGCGTGAAAAGTGCCGAGCATAGAATGTGCAGTGGAGGCAGTACGTGATGAGCGGTAAAGTGTTGATGAGGAAGTTTCACAGCGGCGAGGGAACGTGTGTGAGAGCGTCACGTACCTGCTTCTTCGCCTCTACAGTCGGGCGGGCCTGAGATCTTCTGCGCCAGCGGCTGGTCGGTTTACTCCTCTCTGGATGGAAGAGGCCGATCCGCTTCGTACAGCCCACGTTGTACCTGTCCAGAGAAGTCCTTCATTAGAGCCTTTTCACACGATGTCACTAATCTTCTGAATTATTTGTTAAATAAGAAGAAATGTAAAATTAAAAAAGGTGTCTTGCCTCTTTGCACAAACGACAGAGCAGAATCTTTTGGAGCCTTTGAACGTGTAGGCGAAGTCGACCCAGCCGCAGTATTCACACGTCAGCTTCGGTTCTTGATCTTTTTCTGTTAGAGGGGAAACACGAGACGGATGATAAACGAGCTTTTCTTCTGTACAGACCACAAGACTGCGATCAGCGAAATAAAAAAAAAAAAACTTAGAATACTAGAAAAATACTAGAATAGTCATGAACTCAAAAAAATTCTCCCCCTCTTTACAGATGCTTCTTTCTCAGTCTCTTTGGGCCTCAGCTTGGAGCTCTTCGAGGGGGCTTGGTGTAAACCCACTGAGACGCCACTCTTTGTTTCTGGACCAGCTTCTTGAAGCCTTGAGTGTGACATCACGGCAGTCACCGTCATGTTAACTTTTTAGCCTGAAGTGACCATATTTGGACAAGAGGATGTAGCTGGGAACTTACTTGTAATGCGACCAAAATTACCAGAATTAACATTTGGATGTATTGAAGTATTGCATCGTTTTGCACAGCGAAAGCATTAATTGACCATTTCGATAAATGAGAGGCTCCAGTCGGTCTGAACGCAGTCATAAGCAGATTAGCTATCAGCCTAATGTCACTGATCCACTTCCTGCATGTGTTTCACTTGAATGTCAAAGCAGAAAGAGGTCATTACTGTGGAACCAAACATGATACTAATGACTTTTACAGTGTTTTAACATTTTTTTTATCAATGACAACCCTTTAATAACTACAGTCAAAGAACAATACTGGAGGAGCTACAATGAAGCATGAAGCGTGTTGGTTTTCTGTCTGTCAGAAAAGACGGAGCCACCCGCAGGTCAAGTGAGTCAGTGGAGACACGCAGGAGCATGTGATTATGCTGAGGGCATCCTTTTCTCTGATGACACAGGACGGTGAGTGCAGCGCCGGATCCTGTCATCGTTTATCACAGCAGCTCGGGGCTGTTTGTAAGGCCTGTATCATTCAAACTACAGTAACCCTGCTGCAGTAACTGAGTGTTAGGAAAATAATGGTGGTCCAATCATTATAAGCTTTGTGCATCAGAAACCTTCTCCAACAGTACGAGTAAGATTGTCACAAGCCTCAACGAGAAATCGGATCGATTTCACGAGCACTGGCACTGTGTGACACACACCGATACACACAGCCTGCTGTACCTGTCTGATGCTTTCTGTCTCACCTGGCTGGCTCATGTCCTCGGGCTCGGAGTCGCTGTTCGCTGCGTTGCTGACCGGGGTTTTGTCGGGGTCTGAGGAGAGCTGGTGGTCGTGCTTCTTTGGGCTGTCGATGAGAATGGGAAGACGCTCCACCTGAAGACAGGAAGAAGGAATAAGAAACAACAGGTATGATAACTGTAACTGACAGAATGGTTAAACTGCATCAGGGTGAGCGTTTAAATTGAATATATTTGAGGTTTTCAGACTGTTGCTCAGACAGAAGATTTGAAGATGTTGTTTCAGCCTCTTTCATCTCTGTTGACATTTTTTAAATTTCATAGAATAAACACATGATCGATTAAGACAGAAAATTAACATTAACAATCAATAATAGAGGACAGTAACTGCACTACTGGGTGAATACATGATACAAATATAAACACTTTCATGCTGTATAACATGAATTCATTGGCCTTCTTCAGCTCACATGTATGTAAATAAACTGGGCATTTTCACCAAATGTCCAGTAGGAGGCAGTGAGCTCCAAGCATAGAAATCACAATAAGCACATGTAATTATGTTGCTGTAACAAAAGGCTTCAGTGATGAATGAAGAAATGTCAACCGCAGGCTTACAGATGCACCAGATAAACAATATCAGATATTACAACATCTATTTTACAGGACATGACAGATTACA
>CAEMYA010000214.1:398254-413703 GCA_903131615.1 Diplodus sargus
ACACACACACACACACACACACACACACACACACACACACACACACACACCCCTTCATCCATCTGCACTCTTTCAGCGACAGACTCTCACCTCACTATAATTAATGACTGAATCAGACAGAAGCTGTGAGCTGCCACTAGTAGTAGTAGTAACACAGGGTGTGTGTGTGTGTGTGTGTGTGTTTCCGTCTGACGGCTCCCCGCAGGCGACTACACTCTGGAGAGTGAGGTGGCTTGTGGGTTGTTTATCACGTTGCGTTGCTAGTAAAGCCGATATGGGGGCACTTACACACACGGGGAACGGCTCGGCTCCCTCCTGGATGACAAAGCCTTCGATGACATGTGTGAGGACCTGGGGTTTGACGATGGCCTGCGGCGGTTTGTTCTCTCCGTTCTGCGGCGTGGTGCCCGTCACGGTGGGCGCCTCGTTCTCATTTCCTGAGGTCATGGCTGGAGGTGGGGTCCCAGGTGCAGCGCTCGGCCTCTTGGTTGTGCCCCCTCCTGATCGGAAAAACAAATGAATACAACACCAGCCAGTTAATACAGGAGAGCATGTGAGGGCCGGTCACCAGCGGAGTGAGTCTGAATGACATTAGAGCTGAAAGAAAGGAGGTGATTAATCATTCCTGTCATGTTTCAGGGGAAGAATGACAAACATTCTCTTGTTACATTGTCTTGAATGAGGATGTGATGGTTGTTTCTTGTCAGATGTTATGATGTATTGAATATTTATGGATTTTGGCTTGTGGGTCAGACTTTAAAAAGCCTCCTGGAAATGGGCTTTGGATGAGGCAAGTTTATTTTATAGTGCCAATTAGACACAAGTATTCAAAGTGCTGTACAGAGAGACAGAAATGCACTAAAAAGTTTCAGTTTTGTGACATTTTAGAGGCAAAACAATCCATTAATTAACGAAGAAAGTAATACAAAAGAATACAGCAGCTCTGGATTAATTATATGATTCAATTTGTAATTAAAAATGCACCAAATTTTCTGATCCTAGCTTCTCAAATGGGAATAATTGCACTTAAAAAATCTGTGATTGCCATTTATCAGTATTTTCTTGCTTCTTATAGATCCAACAACTGATCAAAAAAAGCAGATTAATCAACAAGGAAACAATAATTAATTGCACTTATAGCAGCAACATGGAGGCTTGCAAACTCATCATATTCACTTTTATAGTTTATATTTAAGAGTTGATTTACATCATTTGAACTTCTGACTTAAAGTTTAAACAAATGTCTTTTTATGTGTTATTTACCGAGTTACATATCGTGTTTGTTATCTTTATATAATCACAAATAATAACACCAGACTCGTGATAATAACATGAACACAGCAGCCGTCTACATGCAGATCAGTATCCAGTCACATCCACTGATCAGCCGCTGATTCTAAATAACTTTTTCAGCTGTCGACGGTCTAATAATAACCTCACATTTGACCTACTGGCACACCGTAGATCGATAACAAACAGTAAATCCATGGCGTCTGTCTCCGGCCATCACAACACGTCTCAGCTGAAGCCCCACAAAGCGAAAGTAAACAAAAAAGCCAGCGGTGCTGCGAGAGGAAAGTTGTTCTTACCGCCTTCACAGAGAAAACATGTGCGGTTTTTTGCTGCTGTGTGTTTTTCGCTGCTAGGATCCGACAACACGTCGACCTGCCGCCGCTGCTGTTTCACACCGAGAGCTGGTTTTAATGTGCAGCGCCGCTTCAGACCGTCAAAGAAAAGCCTTTAAAAACCAGGACCCGCCTCCCCGTTTCCTCCCACAGAGGCTCGTCTCCTCCGGCTGCTGCTGCATGAACAGACGTCTCACCATGAACCTGAAGCAAGAACACTGTCTCCTGCTTCAGCCCGACACTCAAAATGTCTTTTTGTATTTATTGGGCTGTAATCAAACGACAGACCAGGAAAGCGAATAATAAACATGTGCGCATGTTTTTCAGCAGGGCCGGGCAAAGATACTGTAGGTCCCGAGTCCAAGTCCCCCTACATGTGTGGCCCCCCCAAAGAAAACCTCAGCCACACAACAGAAATATCTCTAATCATAGTTCTTATTTATGTGGAGGTGATCTTAAATGTCATATATGTGATCGGACCACAGAACAGGCATTAATAATAACTATATAAAAAATGATGATTGACTCGTTTGCTGCTCATTTATAATCATCGGAGCAATCAGGAGACTCTTTCGTAACACTTAAAAATTCCTTGCAGTCACTTTAAATTAATTTCCAAATAAGCCTACATTGTTGAATAAGTGTCTGTAAAACAGTGGATAACATTTTTTGGAGCGTCAGTTCGCCGAGCGCTAAACCAGAAGTTAGCCGGATTGTTGGGCAGAAGTCTCCAGTGTGTATGCTACATGGGCCCAACAGGACAGTATATTTATAACCGGGAAGTCGAGCTTTTTTGGCTTCAAAGCACCACTGAGCAGCGTTCAAAGCAATGAAGGGGGCGCCAGAAACGTAATTTTATTCAAGGTAATTGTGCGTTTCATTTGAAGCCTTTAAAGTTTGACTTCTCGGGTATAAAAAGGCCAGAATCTTCTATATTTTAGGGTCCATCTAAGTCAGCACATTTCCGGTTTAGCCCCTTGGCTGATTTTGATTTTCATCGTGCGGCTCTAATTTAAGGTTTTACAGCCCGTTATCTAAAAATGTAAGCTTGTGGGAAAAAGTCTTTTTGGGCCTCATGTGACTCTGTATTTATAAGGTTTGGCCACTGTGTCAAAATGGATTCAAATCCTGGTGCCCATCCTGAGGACTTGGTCACATCCCATTTAACCCCTCTAGTTTATTTTACTTCCAGGGAAACACTGTGCATTTAAAGTCACATTAAGGCCACATTAAGAGAGCTGCTGCTACTCAACCTCGCTGTCCATTCGTCCCTGAGGCCACTGAGATAAATAAATTGATGCATCCATCAGTACTGCATCAGCTCTAGTATGTAAATCCCAAGAGAACATCTTTATATATAAAAAAGACATCTATAAAACATTTGAAATGTGCATAACTTTCCCAGAGGATGTAGTGTTTTCTACAACTCTGGGACGTTGTCACTTTATCAGCCTTCTCATAAATTCAAACAACATGACCTCAGAGTCCTCGATCCTCTGGTGGGCTGCAGTTTTTATATTCTGTGGTGTTCATCAATGTGATGGCCTGTACTCTCTGCTTACACTCACATTTAAATGCTACAAAGAGAAGTGACAGCTTCTCCGAATTCCTATTAGGGAGCTGAAGATATTCACGGCATGTAAACTTTTGAGCTGGTGACCTTTTTTATAGTCAATAAGCCAGTTTGACTGAATAACAGCTTTTCTCTGGATGTTCTTCTCTTAAAATGTTACACTCTCCTAAAGTGAAAGAGCAGAAACTGATCCTCATCAGGGGGGATTACAGGAATATTTTCCTGCTCTGGTGGCTGAGCAGTGCACCTCCACAGCACATCACACCCAACTCACCAGCCATAAACAGCAATTAGTGGTCTGCAGAATGTTTCATTTTACAAGAAACACAGCATTAGCACTATTTCCAACCATTGAGGAGAAATATATCACCATAGAAACTGATTCATGTCAACATTTATAAAGTGCAGCCCAGATGCGTTTCTGCTCAGCTGCTGCATCGTGCATTTTAAGATACTGACCACGAGTCAAATCACTTATCAGAACCCGACGGATCCCTTTCATCTAAATCACCTGGCTGACATAACGTGCGCAACAAGCACAAAATGCAGCGATATGAAAACATAAGTTACTGACAAAGCAATATTCCTGGGATTTCATTGATACAAGCAGCTAAAAGCTTTTTAACTGGATTACATTTGCAAGATGCACTTTAAAGTCTAGCCGCAAATCAAAATAGTTTGTCCAAAGTTTAGAAACTTTTGAATCTCCCCAGCTACAGTCATAGCAACGTACGACAACACGCATTCCTCAGATATTGTCTAATGAACCAAAGCTGGTCTGAGATGGAAAAGCAGCAAGTTTCATCCCTGCAAGTAGTTTATGTCTCAGGTTAAAACTTATGTACTATTTAAAAATACATTTACTGACCTGTATATTAGCCTTAACATATAACTATCACAGCGTGTGCCAAAATGTCCCAGCTATAATCACAGTATGTAAAGATGGACAACACCACGGCTCCCAAAAAGAGAGGCCAAGCAGAAGGGATTAAAACTAAAAGAAAAAGTACAACTCAAACACATTTCTCCCAAAGATGGTTTCTGTCTTCTTGGGTTCATTCTTCTCATAAGTTGAACGTTAATTAGTCATTTTATGCTATGAAAATGTAGTGTATCTAAATGTAGAGCACGAAACACTCACTCGGAACAGCGGCTCCACTGCCCCGTCAGTACCACACGGACTCTGGCATCAAATGATGACAGAGGCACAATATGACAGCACTCCTACCAGCGATATTCTGGTTTCATTTGTATACATTGAGAGGAAGTGGGGACGAATCACCCATCTTCATCTTTGTTGGTGGTTTCCACTGATTTGAAATTTGCCTAGGTGTTCTGGTGCACTAAGATAAGATAGCGATATGAAAAAGTAGTTTAAAACATTTGTAGAAAGGTGCCAAGTATTCGCCACAGAATATGTAAATGTGAAAGATGGTAATCTAGAAAAAAAAAAGATGTAATTCAATGTGTCAGGTGGGATAGATCATATGTTAATACAACACTGCATTTTACATTATCATCATAATAATAATAATACATTTCTATGAGTATGGTTACATTACTGTATTCATCTGATAATTCCTCCATTTTCTTACAGTAGAATCTTACTCATCTTTAAGTGTTTGTGGTTTAAATGTTTGTGCACAGCAAAGCACCGTGTGAATCGTTGGTATCGGGTGAGCTTATTGGCCACAGCACAGGGACACCACAGAGAACACAACAAAGCAATAAGAGACAAAGAAAAGTGAAACTAAATGTGCTGCAGACACAATGTGCTCTGAATTACAAGTAAACAAACATTGATTTTTCCTTTTCTCCACTGACGAGTTGTTTATTTCAAGGGGAACACAGAGCAGATATGATGATCCGTGTTCTGAGTCAAGGGGGAAAAGTTGCGACTCAGTTTTTTAACTGGTACCAGACTCGGTGGCTAAATGGTTTAGAATTTGTTTAGCAAAATGTGCGAGGGCTCTAAAGAGAGTAATTTAATTTATAAAAATCATGCTGAATCATTACCTTGTGGCTGCACAGCTGGCGGCACTGGGTCAACTTTGGGCTGCTCTACAGGCTTGGCGGGTTGTGATGGCAAAGGTGCAGGTTGCTGCTGTTGTGGCTGCTGTTGCTGCGTGTTGGGGGTTTGACACGTCTCTCTGACCACCAGTGACGTAGGCTTGTCTTTACAGTCCTGAAGCAGTCGAGCGGCCTGTGATGTGCGTTAGGGAAACAAAAAAGTAGGAGAGAGAACGTGACAAAACTGCATCTGAGGCCATATTTAAAAGACAGATCAGGGGATGTTAGTATTTTTAATGTCAGTGGCTCAAAAAGTGAAAACCATTAGGCTTGGAAAATATCACACCAGTGGAAAAATATAACACCAGGAATCCCAAACTCAGAGGATTCCTGGGTTTTTTCAACATGTATGTCTTGGAGTGGAAATGGATTCAGTGGGTGTTTTTGAAACCGCAGTTTTTGTTTTGCTGGTTACCACTTGAAGACTGCTTACAAAACAAAGAGTCAGGATTTTAAGTAGGGCAGAGAGTCGTGTCCTATTAGAAACAAATGGAGGGAGGACAGACTGAAATAATCACATCAGTTACACAATTCGGGAAATACACAGAATGGCTAATATTTTACTGCAAATACCTCCTAAGTACCTTTTTCCTACGGAGGGGGGAAAATGGGCCAAAAGGAAGCACCTAATGCACCATATTGTATTGTTAAGATGTAAAATGATATCAAGATCCTGAACTTTCTTTATTGACTTCCTGTGCAAAGAGTCACTCTGTCTGGCGTGCTCAGATTATGAAAAATAACAACAATTCAGAATCCTTCATATTCAAAAAAACACATAATTAGTGCCACCCTGCACTAAATGTATGAGATGCATTTCAAACAAGACTCTGTGCGGAGTACTGAATGCCAACATCAGCAATGCTGCTAAAGTCATTTGTTGAATATCTTGTTGTGTGTCGCTGTACTTACAGTTGGCTGTATTTGTAGGTTGATGGCAGTGAGTTGGACAGGCTGAGCTTTGGCATGGTTGAGGGAGGAGTGGAGGGCATGGGGGCTGATGGTAGAGTGGAAGATGGTGGCCTGCTGGCTGGGCGTGGAGGGTTGGTGTGGAGCAGGTTTGGGCAGTACGGGGACAGGGTGCTGTGACGGTTGAATGGAGGCCGTCTGCAGCAGCTGGCCCGTCGTCCTTTGGGAAGCTTGACTCTGATGAACCACAAACTGCTGCTGCTGCTTGTGCTGCTGAACCAGGGAGTGAGGCTGAATCTGCGTGTACGCTGAAATGAGAACATTTAATTTTTTATTTCAGAGACAGTAACCAACTGCTGTCTTCACCAACCACAGACGCTCCTGTTGCGTCCTGAATTCAGGAGCCACTGACTACGAGAGATAACTAGCTTGTCTCCTCATCTCTGAATATCTATGTCGCTGTGGCCACAGACAGTGAACAAACATCTGTGTTTTATCTTTTTATTTTACTCACTGACAATTACATGATGCTTTTATTTTGACATTAATAAAATCTACTTCTTCGATGGGAGTCTTTACTGCTTTTCTTTACCATCTTCAGACTGTTGATCGGACCAGAGCAAGCCAAATTGTGATGACATCACAGCCTATGGGACCTTGCCTCACCCTCCCCTATGGTGGCCCCTAAAACATGAAAGGCTCTCTGCGGAGCCAGGTTTGTGTGTTCTGGGCTACTATAGCAACATGGTGGACTCTATGGAGGCAGATCGCTTCCCTGCTTTTCTTGATTGTTCGCCTTCGTTAATTGTGTTGGGGTGTTGGTAATGAAGAGGGTCTTGCATGAAACCAGAGGGATCCATAACAATGAAAAATCCTGCATACATGTCCCAGTTATTAGAGAAATCATTCAGATTATACAGGTCTAGTCTTTTAATAAAGATTACACAATTCACACTGTGTGCCACATTATAATCAGGCATTCATCCCTTTAAAAAGGTAATTCAGAAACATCTTAACAGGCCACAGTTGCTAGAAACCACAAGCAATATTTATTTCATGTGCTCTCACAAGTGTCTACTCTCAGTGTTTATCAGGGGCACTGAGAAATGTAGATGCCTGCACGAAAGACTGTTTTATAGTGTTCCCTTCACCTGTGTGCCCCTTTGTTGACAGGATGTAACATTAACAGCTTGTTGAAAGGTGCACAGGGAGGCCCCAGTGTTGCAGTTCTGGTCTGACCATTACTCACAAATCGTTTCAAAATGGCCTGTCACCACCTGTCAGCGCTGTGTTGGGTAAAAAGACATCCTGAGCTCATAACTTGCCCCGAAGCCCAGGACACAGAACATCAATCTTGTATTGTGAGATCATGTGCGAGTGGGAGAGTGTTCAGCGGAAGCAGCCTGAGGCTAGTCTAATATTAGAAATGCCTCAGGAACGAGCATGCAGAGCCAACCGTCCATGACACTTTTTATAGAGTTAATGGTGAGTCAGCCTGTCGAAGCCCCTCTACAGCCTCCTTGATCTCTAACAACCCTACCAGGAAACAATAAGAACTAATTGGTTCGTTCTTTTTACTGAAACCCAAACGGGAAATTAGCTGCTCCTGCACCACAGTTGCTTCTGCTACATGAGCCTTGTGAACATTGAGGTGTGTTCGGTGATTTTAATAAACCCCCCAAATGAACTGCCAAGTACATCAGCATTTGTCTCAAATCCCCCTTGCCCCCACCCTCCTCCTCCTCCTCCTGTTCTTTTCATGATTTTTTGTGTGGGATAGGCTCCATCTGGTTTCAAAGTTTCCCTGTGAGGCACTAACCACAGTCTGTACCCTGCTGTGGAATATATAGACATTTCTATCCAGCAGGGTTGTCACGTCATTAGTTCATTTAATGCTACAGGAGCCGCTAAAAAAGTGCTTTCTTTTTCACATGCTGAGACACGGAGCAACACACCAGCAGAACATTTGGTTAGCGCTGGCGTACACGGGAAGACCTTCCTTCATTTAGTATTTACAGTGTTCAGAGCGGGATGGATATCAGGCTTGAGTGGGTGGACACGGCGAGCAGCATGATAATCAAAGATGTTCGCCTGCAAGATGGCTCATGCTTGAAATGCAATTTAAACAGACACTTCAAGGGATAATAGCCTCCATCAGTTCAGCAGCTACGCCTAGGGGTGGCAAAAAGAATTGATTATTAGATGCATCACGATTTCCCTTCTTCAAAAATTCAGCATCAATGCGCAAAACTTCCTTCATCTGAATTTTAAAGCAGTTCTTTGGAAAAACTGTTTTCTTTAAATTGCAGGTTATGTACGGCAGAAAACACAATATTTAGGATGAGGAGACGTAAAAATAAAAACCCTGGTAAATGACCTTGGTAGAACACCTGAAACAATTAGTCACTCATTAATTGACAGAAAAATAATCTACTAGTATTTTGATAATGAGCACCAGGTGCAGCTGAGGCTGATGGAGACATCATTAGTTTTTGTGGGCAATTAGTTGTAAATCAAAGTGATGAATAAACGGAAACTTTGACTATAATGACGACTTTAGATTAGAGTTGTAATGAGAAGTCTATTAATGGATTAGGTGTTAACTATCAAATGAATGGCCATAAATAAGAGATTTGTTTTTCTCGATATTTTACTTTGGTTGTTTGATTTTTCTAAGAAGAAAACGGTCCTCATTCTAAGATTCTAGCTTCTTCAAATGCGAATATTTTCTGGTTTTTCCTCTATGACAGTAAAGTAAATATCTCAGAGTTGTGGACAAAACGAGACATCTGATGTCATCTCAGGTTTTGGGAAACACTGATCGACATTTTTCACCATTTTGTGGAGAATAAAATGATCAGTAGATTAGTAGATAATGAAAATGAATGTAAGTCGTTAACTAAGTTCGCCCTGAAAACTGCTTGTTGTTCAATATAATCCACATTCAAACAAATATAAAAACACACTGATTGCAGCATTATCTACACTCAAAATGGTAATTAAAGCAAATTTACCTGATGCTTTTATGGTGGATCAAATGATTATATTGTTGTAAATGTCGTCTTAAAACTAGAACAACTGCAACATGAGAGTCACAGTTCATCAAGAATTGCTTTTTAATCGAACAGTAGCAGCTTTAACCAAGAGATTCTCAGCCCCAGTCTGAGTGAAGGAGGGGGATTTCTAAATCTGTGCACACCGGATACAACCAGCCCTCTCCGTGAATCCTGACAACTTTCTCAAGACCTTAATGAGGAACAGAGAGAGGTCTTGGAAGACAGGGGGCAGACAGGGGAATTTATGTGAATGCTATCCCCCCTCGATGTCTTGGATTATGGACTGAATGACTCAGACCCCACGCCCACACACATATATATACACACACAAATGCAATCGTGGCCTCCACTCACTTCTCCTCCCCTGAGTTATAACTCAGAGGACTTCTTACTCTTGAGTGCTGTTGCACAATCTCCCCGAGGTTGACGACAGTAGACGTTCCTGATGAGTTTGTAGCAGCAGGCCTCTGGAAAATCCCTGAGTTTCCACATTCTCATTGGCTGCCACTTTAGTTTCATGAAGCACATTCCGACTTTAAAACAACAGAGCAACAGCACGCCTTACACCATCTTTCCTCACTTTAAAATAATAATAATTAGGTTTGGTGATACTTTATCATGTAGGCAAGCACAAGCTAAATTAAGCAGGAGTCTCAACTGTTGCATCATGTTCTAAAGGAAACACATTGGCAGGCTGTCGGGAAGAAAACCAAATATTTTCCAAACATCTGAGTATTTTAGCAGTACACTGAAACACTACAGTAAATGACATTTAAATTTAATCCCAAAAGACAATCAGGCAGATTTCTTGTAGTTGAGTCAAGTTGAAGTCCGGGTTTTCATTTAAAAAAAATCAGGTTCCACCAAAGTTTTTTTTTTATGTTCAAGAGAAATTGGCAACCGATGCTGCTGCTATCAGCTACTTAAATTTGCCAAGACACAGGCTGTGTGCAGATCCCCTCCTTTAATCTGCAAGAATGGTGCTTCTGGGGATTCCCTGCTGTGTTTTTTATAGTAAGGTGCAGGCTGTTTCCTGCCAAGAACTGGTGATGACAAACGCTTACTGCAACAAGCCAGACGGCCTAACATTTGTTTCCAGCCCAAATTCTATTCAAGGGAAAGTGACTCTTAGCGTCTGTCATGTTCGCAGTAACAGAGACGCTGCTCTGAAATGATCCGCCATCCGAGATGAAAACTGTTGACCAAAAATAGCAGAAACAATGCAGCATGCCTCCTCTACTGTTCTGTTCTCTCAGATCAGGACAGACTGATTTCTGTTGAGTCGAGTTCAACACTTGCAAAGAAAGGTGTGTTTGAATTACAATACAATTACAATTGCTGCAATATAGTTACTGACACTCGCAGAGTTATTTCAAACTACTGAACATCTTTAACACCTCTACTGTCACAATATCCGTCAAACTTTCATCTTGTCTCCAAGTCATGTCAGAACTGTCAAATTCAGTCATTATTTATTCATTTTTGTTTGGTAATTCTGGCTTAGGCTACAATTATACCGAGAAATGTGAACCTAGCATTCCACTGATGATTGAGAGCAAAAAAGTAATGTAGCACAGACGTAATGTAACTACAAAGATTGATAGCTCTACTTCCTAAGGACTTTTTCAATGGAGGTAAATGAAAATCACATCATCATATTTATTGATATATCATGAAAGGCAACCTCCATGTAAAGATGGAGCAAGCATGAACCACAGCAGCTCAGCAACACAGCCGCAACACACGGAACATGAAGCCAGAAGCATATGTGTAAAGCTTTCAACTTGGCAGCTACACTAAAGATTTTGGCTTTCAAAAAGGTGTAAATAAAAAGCTCTTCAAAACAATTTGGGATCGGGAGGCTTCCGGAGACTTGCTTGTGGAGCTGCATGGAGTCTTTTGTTTTTTCCTTCATGTTCATATCTGCTGTAGTTGTTCAGGAGAATACTGCAACAATGTTTTGTTGTTAAGCGCCAGAAATGGTTTGTGGACTATGAAGCTTTCCATGAGGGTGAGTAGATAATGACTGAATATATAACAATGCCACAAATACAGATTTGTTAGAGACAGCCAAATTATATTTACCATCTACTTAAAGCCAGGGTTATTGATGGTGGTTAGGCTTAAGAAATTACCACACAACACTTATCACCAGTGAAATCTCTGGTTTCTTGGCACTTAGTTGTCTCTTCTACTGGCCATAACAAACCACTGAACATCAATCATGTACAAAGCTGGATAATTTAGTTTTTTTTTCCAAGAGACAGTGGCTTGTCAGGACAAAAAGTTTTTCTCTGATTTTATGCTAGAAAATCAAAAGTAGACAATGACCCAGTCACAGTCAAGTTGAATCCAAGCTCTTAACCCAGCCTGAGTCCCATCAGCCAGCCTCTCCTTCTCCTGATCCACAGTGAATTAACTCCCCAGCATCTCATGTGAACACCTGTCCCTCATGGCCTGCTGCTATGGCAACCCACGTTAATTTTTTTCAGGCAGCATGCAACCAGATTTTCAGCTTCCATCCTCCCTTTCATTTTATGTGAATCCATTACTGCAACAAAGCAAGACACAGTTGTGCACTGACACGCTCAGATAATCCCTATTCCCCCCCCTCACTTACCCAGACACTCTCTCTCTCACACACACACACACAAACATACACACTCGTCTGAATAGGCAGATACAAACAACAGTGTGTACTGTAGTGTATGTAAAATTTCCAGTAATGTACACACTCCTAACACATATAAATGCATATGTTACATGCATACACATAGTTTTAGGGTCTTTCTCAAATAAACTATTTCAGGAAAAGTGATATCTTATCATCTAGACCTTCTTGAAAATGAGATAATGAAACTGAAGGGCTTATCCTGCAAACAAACTGGACTTAATTTGATTTAATCAGCTTGTACTTCTGGCATATTCACAACCATTCACACTCAAAAGGAAAAAAAAAAAAAAAAAAAAAACAGCTGCTGACTTTCAATTACACAGTAAGTGGTTTAGAAAGACTCTTGCGTGGTAGCGAGCTTTTCACAGCTTCTAGTTCACAAAGCAGCTCGACGGTTTCAGACACAGGCCAACACACTGTCTTTAATACGGCTGGTTTCACCCCGACAGTGACTGAATGGGTTGCCGATGCAGGCCCTGACATGTCACACTCACAGTCCAGAGAAAGATACTAAAAATGCCAAGTGTAAAAACCTATTTCCTTATCTAATCTTACTGTGACCACGAGAGCACATTTCTACTGTATACAGTGTACGACAGCTGCCTGTAGCCCAAAGTCTATCTTAAGGTTTGAACTGAATTTATCTGCCCACAAAAATGAAAACAAACAAGCTGTGGTATATTGAATGTCAGTGTCTGTACAGAAATAACACGGAGGCTTTAAAAAAGGCAAACCGTTTACATTTAACATGCTTCCTGTAGACTCACTGTCTGTGAAAACCAGAGTAAGAATCTTCAAACATACTAGCAACTCTGTGAGGCTAAACTTAGCATTTAGCTCAAAGCAGCATTGTGCCTACCATCAGCATGGAATTTGGTCTAATGATGATGTGACGGTGATGGAAGAAAAAGTCAGGAGATATCATAAAAAAGTCAAAAGAGTCTGTCCTCGGGGCATCATGAATGTCTGTTAAAAAATGTCACGGCAATCCATTTAATAATGGTTGAGACAGTTCAGTCTGGATCAATCGTATGGACCAAACATATGACAAAATTTAATATTAGGGCAGCACAAAGTGGATATGTTGTCTTAAAGTGAAACAAAAGATTACACGTTTAATTCTGTGTATTTTGTTGTTGATCAACCAATCGCTTGAATACCTGATCAACGAATATGTTAGAATTTATAGTCAAGTATTTGAATAAGCATTTAGTTTGTGAGTGCTCCGTAAGGGTGAACCTATTTATTTATTTTACTTATTGAACAATCTGGCAATTATTTTACCTTTGAAAAACTATTCAAACCTCTAAATCGATCATCAACATAGCTAGGTGTTAGGGGATCAAATAGGAATATTATTTAGTATTATATCAACTGATTATTCTATAAAATTAGTTTGTATCTTTATCACTTTCAATGTGATGTCTTTGAATTGCTTGTTTTGTTTGACCTACAGTCCAAAATACATTAAAATTCAGCTTACTATCAAACAAGCAGCAAATAGAAGCAAATTATTATTGCACAAACCAAACACTAAATGCGTTTATGAGAGAGTTTGTTTCTGTGGGGGTCTGGGCCCTGACACAAGCACTGCCAGGATCCACATCACATGTAAGAGAACTGGACATTAACATTATTTGAGCTTTTCAGTCGGTGTGGTTGCAGACTCCACTTACCTGGAGCGATCAGGGGCTGAGTACTGACAGCTGTGACACTGCGGCTCATGTTTATAGCTCGGACTTCTGTGACTACCACGCCGTCCCCCTTCTTCCCTCCTTCAGACGAAATGTCGGAGGAACCGGCCTTCCCTCCTGCAGATGCCTGCGTCGCTTGGCTGGGATTCTTGATCAGTGAGGCAGGCTGGATGGGCACAGGGCTCTGCTTCAGGCTGAGAGCCTGCAGGGTCTGAGAGGAGGACGTGGTCGCCACCTGCTGGCCACGGATGGCCAGATTCTGGACTTGATTCTAAGAGAGGTGGAAAGATTGGAGATTATTGACACAAGGAGATTCACAAAGTGGGCCAGAGCTGTGTTTATTACAAAATAAATGAATATTGATCTCCTTTTTTGTCTTACCCAACGCTTTCAATAGGAAACAAATTAATCGCTAAGATTATACTGTTAATATCAGGGCCGTAAAGTAAGAACAAATCTTTTTTAACCACTGATTGCATTGGATTTCCAGTTGCAATTCTATTTGCCTTTAATTGAGAATGTCTTCCTGTAACCTACCTGTGAGGAAGACTGTGTGGAGCTCTCTGACTGGACAGCCGTCACTGTGGCTGTTGGGGTGAAGATGAGCTGTGGGGACAGAGGAACCGCCCGGCCCAGGCTCCTGGCCACCTGCACCAGGTTACTCTGCTGGGCCTGGAAAAGCACATCACACAAACAGTCAGTCAGAAAATGCTTTTGGGATTTGGTACCTCTGTCATCTCCAATAAAAAGGCAACATACTGATAAAAGAATTAAAGAAATAAAGAGTACAAAAACATAGAAAATGATGCTCACGGGAACCATCAAGCACACAAACGATTCTGTGAAATATTTCAAACTAAAATAATCCTATTCATGTGTTTCTGACAGAATGTGCAATGAGTTTGATCCCTTTTCTTCCCATGACATTTATCTTTTGAATCTCCATCTTTAGAACAAAACAAACTTGTGCTACAGTTAGTTTGTAAATATATACTGACATTCTTTTAAACTTCTAATTTGCATATGTGTAGAAAAAACAAGTGAGAGGACTATGCCACAAATAAAAGCCATGGCAATCCATACTGACAAATGTGTTTTACAGTGTGCAAGAAGCATCACACAAATCTGACAATGCTTTGTACTTGCTCATAACGAGGTGGCAGGAACAGTCTGTGTGCCAGCTGCACGATGGATGGCAAATTACAGCTGACAAGTTGCCCACAACCAGCTGCATCAAAACAGACCAATAAAGACTCTGGTTTGTTTGAAAACAACTTAAGATTACCTGTGACCTCCTAAAAATGTTTCCTGAGCATTCACACACATTCAAGACATTCCTTCTGTGTTAGCAATAAGCTAATTATCTTGGCCATCTCCTCTCACGCCATTTACTATGGCAGAGCAAGCACACACACATATAACGCACGCATCCAATCCCAAAACACACATTTAGAATGTGCTTGTTTATTCAAGCAGTATGTGTGTGAGATTGTATTTATGCATATATGCACATTGGTGTAAATGTGCCAGTGGCTATGCTCCTTGTGTCTACAGTCTCACCATCTGTGCACGCAGGTACATCTGTGCCTGGCTGGCTGTGAGAGTGGGGCTGGATGGGCTGCCCAGCAAAACAGCCTGCTGGGATATACTGGTGGGGGTGGAACTAATACTCTGGGCCCGGCTGATCAGCTGAGCCGCCGCTGGGGACGTGGTCAGGTTGATCTACGGGGAGAAGATTAACAGGATTATAAGGTTAAATACATTTCTGATGTCATTACTCCAGTAACCTTTAAAAAAGGCATAAAATATAATATATTTATTATCTGTTAAAAAATGTTTTAACCCGTA
>CAEMYA010000214.1:417081-488985 GCA_903131615.1 Diplodus sargus
TTTTTTCCAGGCTCAGAAAATCAGTCTGGCCAAGCAAACAAAGCTTCCATTGCTGCTCTTTGAACACCACAGAAACACCTCAAAGCCTTATTCAGACCAAATCAGGATTCGCAGTGACGCATAAAATAGATGCTGTCATACAAGACAAAGAAAGACAGACACGTGCAGAAAAATTCAGCGGTCCACTTAATTGCTCTGAGTTTCTATTATGCTTCATGGTGCCTCAAACAACATTGTGCTGCCAGGAGACTGCAAAACCTTATTTGCTCCTACGACTGAAAGAAACCAGGTGCTATCCAGGCAGAGTTCAAGGCTGAAATGATGATTCTCTCCCAGTTGTGTCCTCCCACACCGGCACACAACCATGATCTGAAGGAGGTGAAATCTGTGTGTTTTGTAGCATAACTGCCGTCTACATTTTGTTGTTGTTGGGTCATGTTATAATATAGCAATGTCCTTGTTAGTTGTTTACCAGACAGAAGCATTTTGTGTCTTTCTGTCCAAAGATTGGACTTTATGAGTATTCACGCATTTAATAAATGTTAAACGCAAATGGACTCATTGCTGTGAATGTGCAAAGTTCTGCATTACACAAATCTGCAGTAGGACTCAGTAGGATCTGCTGGGAAAATGAATGATTCTTTTGAAGTTTGTTTATTTTGCATACACAGAATTATTATCATCTAAATTCAGGCGCCTATTCAAATAAACTACCCCTGCACTGTTCCGAGAACACAGGCAGAACAGAAACATAATACAAACGAGTCTGACTTCATTCTTTCAAAAACAAAAAGTGAGGCATGGCAGAACAAAGCTGGTTAGAGAGGCATATGAAAATGCTATTCATAAAGTTAATGAAATCCAGTGAGTTTTGCATAAAAAAGGCGCAGCGTCTGCTGGCTAACAACCCTAAATTATATCTTACACACGGGAGTATTTCATATAAACAAGAAAACTCGCATTTGTTGAAAGTGAATTGGGAAGGCAGCACAGAGGCTGCTCTAAATATGACTGAAACGCCCCAGACTGTGATACAAACACATCAATGAATTAGACATAAGAATCAGCCCAATTATTGCCAAAACTCTGATCAGTCTTCTTCTTCTTAGAACGATCAGTTAATGGATAAGTACTGTGTCAAAAGCCATGTGTGACAAACAGCATCTCAGACTTCTGACTAAATTTTTTTTTGCATCAGTCATGAGCATGGAAGAGAAAAGAGTGAATGATTAAGCCCGCTTCAGTAAAAGCTGTTTTAATGATGGTCCCCTGGTGCTCTACTATCCATTAGCACAGACGGAGGAAGGTTCAAGGCTCTCCAGGCAGATGAGATGGAGGGGGCCCTCAGCATGACAGGTGATAAGATGAGATGAGGAGGGGAGGAGAGACAGGATGCTTCCTCTGTGAAGTTTTGTTGAAAGAATACGAAGAAAGTTCAGAAGCCACTGACGAAAGCAGAGCTCTAATAGAAGAACATCGAGAACTTGAGGAGCTAGTTGTGTAGAGAAGGGGGGTGGGATTCAAACGGCATGACAGCTGATGTAACAGAGCTGAAAAGAGAGGCCAAAATGGGGAGGATGGAATTTCTAGCCTTGAGGTTAGAGGTGTGTGCATTAAGTTATAGGGGGGGGAGTGGGCTGGAAGGGGACAAGAACGAGCGAGGGGTGAAGGGGCGAGTGAGCAGGTTGAGGATTTCAAACAGCTTGGTGTGGAAAGAGGGTTTGATGGAAGTAATTAAATAAGAAGCGAAGCTGCTGCCATGCCGCAATTGTTAAGCTATTTCCTCCTCCTCCTCCTCATTATTCTTTTGAACGGATTAGGGGCCAAAGCACAGCTCTATAGCCCACTTATGCTCCAAAGCAGGCTTGGAAACAAACTGCAATCTGACTAAACCATATGCTGCTCCTTGAAATGGCAAAAGCAGAAGTGCAATAAATATCTGAGTAAACAAATCAGTCACTGAATGAGAAAAAAGGATGGAAAAAGGAACTCCATGTGCTTTGAAATACAACTTTAGATGCTATGAATAAGGCAGTTAGACGTCACAGAACTGGGTGATATAGCCTTAAAATAATAAAGCAGTATTTTAGATGATACAAAGAATATTTTGTTATTGTGAAATCTTCTCCTGTTGATCTTTATAAATGTCAGAACAGGGCGACAAAATCAAATATCAGGATATGTTTGACCAAATACCTTGAGCTTGACATTGCGTCAATATTCTATGGATGACTTTTGGTACTTAAATTTGTGGATATTTGGACAAAGTTGGTAAAAGCATTTATTAGAACAAGTCGAACGGCCTTGTAAATTCAGAAAACACTTCACTGTAATGCAGCCTTCAAAACCAGGACAAAACAACCGTGAAGTCAGATCACAATATATAAGGATATCCAAAATCTGAGAAAACAATTATATAATATCAATATATTGCCCAGTCCTAGTTCATCCTTTGTATTTCAGTTAAAATGCACTGACATGCACAACAGAACAAAACTTGTGGACAGTATTCTCTAAGCAGGACTGTCTGGGGTCATTAATTATATGAGAGCAATCTAAATAAAACATGAAACACCAAACCAAGCCAGAAAATCCCTGTAAAGGGAGACTAAGAGACATCATTAAATTTAGCAAAAACATAGGAATTGTAAATGTTCCAAAACAAGGGAACCACACATTTGCATTCTGTAATGCCTGTGGTGAATTTTAAAATTTCATCTCGACATAATTGTGGCTGTGAAAAAGCTGAAATTTTGTCATGCAGAGTGGTTTTCTGGTTGTAAACAAAGCACCGCCGCTGCCAAAGCCTGCCTGCCTGCCTGCCTGTATGCAGTCATTAGCCTACATCCCAGAGTCTCCTTCACCTCATGTGTGGAGAGGGGAGGGAATCCCCTCTGGTAATGATGCCTTCAGACCATGTCTTTCTGAGAGGAGCAACCCATCCATCAGTGAAGGGGGCTGCGAATGGGATCACCCCCCCACTCAAATCCTTAACCCCACTTCCACATCTACAAGCTCCGATTTGATTTGGAGAAAAAAACGTGGTACCCATGAAAAGTGGTGGAGCCAGTGTGTTTGAGAGCACATCAAAGCAGCGCCAGCAGCCTGTAATACATCGCAAAGAGCTGGTCAACAACATAACAACACAATTTCAACTATTTGCGCCGCTCAAAAGAGAGCATATTGATCGACTCAGCTGGCATTACAAGACCGCAAGACCCGACCGTCAGATTTGTGTCTAGAGGATTTGCATAGCCCGCAGGAAGATGAGAGCTGTTAAGAGACTGTCAGACAGACTGGCTGTCTCTACAGCGCTTAGATCACTATGAGAGAGTGCCGGAGCCTCCATCAGTGTCCATCCGTTAGTCTGCACATAGGAAAACTCTGATGACCCACATTAAAAAAATACCACAAGAACGCACGTGTCAGCTGCACAAATCGATTGATGTGTGATAATGGCTCTAAGAGCCCACAGAGAGATGTATGTTTGTGTGTGTGTGTGTGTGTGTGTGTGGAGAGGTACTCCGCTGCTGAGACAAAGCCCCCTAACCCTGATGCTCCTACCTCCTCCGGCCCCCCCAACGCGATGCAGGGGTATGATGCCCCATCCCCCGGGAGCGTGCTGTCCTCCTGCAGGATGTTGCTCTTCTTTGTCTGCCTCACTGAGTGGCTGGCTGGTTTGCTGACTGACTGAATGAGTGAGCGTGTGCGAGCGTGTTTCTGTGCTATATCCAAACCCCCAGCCCCTCTTGTCTACCCCCAACTCAAGGCGAGCTTGTCGTCCCAGCATCAACACCCCACTCCACCAACCAGGCCGCGGCCTGCCTCCTGATTATGTGGTATCCTAGCGACAGCCAACGGGGTGCCTATGGAATCCCCGTGCAGAGCGGCGCGCTGATTGGACAACAGGATCCCCTCTAATGAAGATGATGGTAATGATTTTACTCCGTCTCTCCCCTCCCCCTCTGCTGCTGCCTGAATACTGAATTTTTTTTAAGGATGCATAGACCCTCCAAAATAAGGTGGACTGTAATCATAACCTGTATCTTTTCATTTTGTGCTAGTGAGGTCATTCATAAAAATGACAGCTCAGACAATCTCTTTATTTTGCTTAGTCTAAGTCCGGACAGTTGAAAACTGAAGGCTACATTTCAATTTCAGTGCCTCAAATTTTAAAGATAGCACCATTTTCACCAATAACTGGCAGCTCTGAGTGGCCCAATTTTGTATCATGACATTCAGCTAAGGACCATGTGCCCAGACTGAACATCCAACCCATTATCTTACTAGCAGGACAGTATCATCATCAATATTGTGACACTAAAGTTAGAGAGTAAAAAATCCATCAAGACACTGATTACCCAGTGACTGCCTGCTATGAGAAGCCCTGGTAGATTAAATCTTTACCACAATTTGCCCTAATCTTGCTAAAACTGCGCCATTAAAGCCCCAACTAAAACTAATTGCATAAATCAGAATTTAAGGGGCAAGGAAAGCATCCAACCACCTATTTATAGCAGTTTTGGAAATTAAATGCAAAACAATAGGATTGGAAAATTGCGAGCCAGTCATAAAAGTGAAATGGGATAGGTCTGCAGTTGAATTCAAACCTCTCTTTAATGACAACAGGATTCATTTATGTGGAATAGGGAGGATAAAACCAGATGATAATGGCATGCTTATGGTCTGCCCCACCACATTAACACGCCACCCAACTGTCTGGCTGTATGAAATGTTGCAATATGAATCGTTTGCTGGCGCAATGTGGTATTGATTGGGGCCAACCATGCGTGAACCTCATTGATTATCATCTTCACATTAGCATATAGATTAGCTGGTGAAGGAGCCAAAAAAAGCAAGCCTCCAGTCTCACACTTGGCTAACAGAGGTGTGCAGCAGATGGGGGTCAAAATAGGAAAAGGAACAGGGTGGTTTAGTTTAATATGAGCTTCTTGATGATGGACCTCAACATCTGAAAACCAATACTGCCAAACTGCCATGAGATACTAGAATAAACAGAGAGCGGGCGCACACATAAGTGCGGCAAGAGGGGTGGTCCAGCGAGGGGCTTAAAAACAAACAAACCCCGCCTTTTGTTTGAAGGGCATTCAAGCTCATTATCAATAACAAAAAATGTTGATGCCTAACAAGCTCTTCTGGGGAGAGGTATAAAAATAAATGATCTAGGCACCATATGAGCCCTGCTTTTAGATTCCAACATCAAAGACACTGCCAGCCAGTGCACTAAAAAGTTTGCATGGAAAATTTACCAACTCCATACTCATTAAGATTAATCTGAAAAGTTTAAAATAAACACAAATTATTTTAATTGACATGAGTCACCAAAGAACACATTGTTTTTTTTTTAATCCTTTATGGGATTGAATATATTCATTGGATGCATACGGACTGTTTTATATTATTTTTGGTGCCTATTTATATCACACAGGAGAAATGGAGCAATCTGCCTGCCAGACTTTGTGCTTAAGATGGCTGAAATGTTTTAAGCACTACAGCACTTTATTATAATTCTGCTTTGTCCCACATTTTACCTTAAACGAAAAATTGCAGCTTCAGTGATTTGGAATACTGCATTTGGCCATAATTTGATTTTAATTATATTTTAATAAATTTTTCAGCCCTAGCCCAGACCTTTTATTAATTAATGAACATTTACATACAGTTATTTAATATGCAACTATTTTGTTTTTTATAAACTTGCTTTATTCAGTCTTTCTAAAGTGCACTATTTCTATTCTAAAAAGGAGCTACTATAAGCAAACCCATTTCCCCTCAGGGATCAACAACGTATTCTGACTGATTCTGACAGTCCGTGAAGGAGGCTGTCATCTTTGCAATGTTTGAATTAACTCGATTTAAAAAAATAAATAAATAGATTTTCTGGTTCAAATCTTCATTTGAATGATCCAACATCTATTAATAACATTTTGAGATAGATATTTCAGTATACACCCTGGATCACATCTCTGGAACCATTGAATTCAATTCTTTATGTAAACATTAATATTTTTAATGCACCATGTTACAGAGTTGACATTATTTTTCTCAGAATATCTCTCATTTCCAAGCTACGTTAGTATTGCAAATTAAATATCCCTAAGTGACTCGCTATTGAAGTAAATCGAAATCTAATCGCCAAATCAGTTGTGATAGCAACCTCTACGTACATGCAAAAATAACTGTCCATCCGAAACCAAAACAATTAAATAATGGACAGAACATTTTAATTAACAGCCACTATTTGGTCCTAACACCTCAAATGTGAGGAGTTGCCATTTTTAAAAAAAATATTTAACTGTTTAATGGGCAAAACAAGCAACTCAAATCCAGTTTTTGGTATTTTAATGAACACATTTTTTAAATTGACAACATAATTGTCAAACCGCAGGCCTGAAAGAATAATTAATAGCTTAGGTTCATTGTAGAAGCTACCCATATCTAAATCTGACCAATAAATCTTAATGGTAAAAATCAGCTTTCCCATCTTGTGCCCTACAAAAGCAGCATTTCCTTGGCGATGCTGGGGTCATCCCCTAAGGGTGATGGCGGCTGATGGGTCTTGTCCAAACAGAGTAAGCAGGGCACTGCCTTTGTTAGGGTATGTAAGACAGAGATACCCTCTGATCCCGAGGCAAGATTGGTCGGGTAGCCGTAATTGAGCCATCTGACTCAGACGGACCTTGCTTTCCACAGCTGAGTAGACCAGCACAAAGCGACCCTGGCTGCTTTCCAGGTTAAGTGTGCTGATCGTGTGTGAGCCATACCAACACACACAGACTCGTGCTGTGAAGATGCAAAACACTTTCACTTGCCTCTCCCCAGCAGACTGTGGTCTTTTTCTGCTCAGATTTATTCGTGCTAAAATGAGTTTGGTTATTGACTCTAGAAATAAACACAGGAGAAGTAGACAGAGAAACACACGGTGACAGACTGAGAGGGGGGGAGCAGAATGACAGATAAATTAAAGATTCTCCTTCTGATCTATAAATACCACAGTGAAATAGTTCTGGCAAAGCCTACAGATTAGCAAGGCACTTCAATCCAGCCTCTTCTATCAAAGCAGTCTCTGAGGCATCACTCTCAGGATTCGATCACACCAAGAGTAAAAAAAAAATAGGTCAGGTATGAGCCGAGATGAGCAGCAGCACAGAAAAATGTAGTGCTTTGCTGCTTTCATCAGAAACAAGTGCTTCAAATTTCTATCAACAGGAGCAGTGGACCAGCCAGACATCAAAAAGTTAATATAATCCAGGAGGATAACAGAGAAGCCTCTGGGTCACTGGAGACCCATAACTTTCAAGCAGCTTAGAGAAACTAATTGTGAGATCTGCAAGGATGTATGTCTTTATTACCTTTTTATGGACTAGATGACTGTGCCCAGCGTGACATAGTCTTGCTATTTAATGGGGTTAAAATGGAGTCACTTAAATTCTCTCTTTTCCCCTGATGAAAGGCTTTCTTCTCATTTGCACAAATAGTATTTCTATGGTACATCCTGATAGTGGGATCCTGTTCCTGACCTCACTGCTGAGTCTGTTACATCACATTAAAGCAGATGCAGAGGTAAATCTCATAATCTGTACATTTATACCCAGAGAAGCATAGAAAGGTCATCACTGGGTCAGAGTCGTCTTAGACCTGATGTGACATGTTGTAGGATGTGTTGTGCTATTCGGTTTACTGCAATAACTAAAGCCTTTGAAATAATTAAAGATCTTTGACTGACACTAATTAGTGGATGATCCTTTGAGCTGATCAATATATTCTCTAATTCAATGTAATCCCACAATGAGTGCAACTGTGCTGCTTGGTGCAGATGCACATAAAACACACAATATGTCATTTCTGCCAAAGAGACAACAAAAAACAAAAGATGACTGCAGAGTGCCGTCCAGAGTGGGGAGCATAGCCTCTGCTCAGAGCCAGCCAGCTCTAAAGGAATAAACACGCAGTCACATTGGTTTCTACTCAGATTTGGGGCTCAGAGAATACATTTTAACTTTTGTGATTAAGAAATGGCTTCATCTTCACTCCTGCTTCTCAACCTGACTGCAGCAGCGATCCACGGAGCTGATCTCCGTTCTCAGGTATTTTATGTACTGTAATGATGACGGGAAGGGAAATTAACTTTCCTACATCAACATGTTACAAAGGGGGGAGGGAAAAAAGAAGAGAGAGAACTGGAGACTTTGGTGAGTGCTGTGTTTAGTGAGTGGTTGACCTGAATTCAAAACAAACAGACACACCCTCAATGCAGCATTGCTCAGTAGCTCACTGCTGATATACAGTATTGTTACTGGCTGGTAGGGGCAACAACCCACTACACAAACACCACTGCTGATGGAAATCTATCTGAAGTCACTTGGGAACCAATGTTCACAGACGAGGCAATGCTTTAGTTTTATTCACATTACATCGAATCTTATTCACGGACTTCTTTCCTCACTCTCCAGCAAGTTATAGCGACGAGCGACCAAATGAAATGCACCCTCAGTTCAAGTAAATTTATGGATTACTCTGGGTTTGAACATTGCTGGAAAACATTTGAGATAATGTAGGTACAAAATTCAGCAAGGTCTAGTAATCTTTTGATATTCTGCATAAATGTCATGTATTATCTTAAAAATGATTCACTTCACTGCTTTATTTGTACATATATTGAAGATTAACACAACAGTTTTTAAAGGGCCTGCAATCCCTTGACAGGATTAGCACAGATTATTTCATCACAAGAGCAGAAAACATGATATTTGTTCAGTAAAATATTTCCAAACGTCTCTGTTCTTGCATCTTTTCTGCAGGTGGATCTTTGAGAAGTGTCTCTGTATCATGCTGACTGCAAATGGTTTACTGACATCAAGCTATTTATGCAACAAAGAGCAATTCTGCTCCCTTCAGTCATCACAATTGGTGCACAGTTGGATGTTGACTTGACAAAGCTGGCAGTGTCACATTTAAACATAAATAGATGAACACACTTGCACTTGTAATTGAAAATTGGCTGTCAACTTATAAAACTTGGCCACAACATTATCAAGCCTTCTTTTTTATATAAAGGAGCCTGATACTCAGATAAAATCTCAGCAACCTGACGCCATGCACAACTACTGACAACCTTAATGCGACCACAAATGGAAACACTGGCTGCTGCTGTGACTGAAACTGGCAGCTTGCGCATACAGGAGTATCGCGGTCAATATCTTGCCAATGAAAGCATGCCCAGGTATGCTGCTTTCACTCAAGAAAAAGTTCAGTCCAACTATTTCGGCTGACCGAACACGTCAAGCCTCTCTGATTCAGATCACGATTATATGCAACAGCTGCAGTGCAAAAGGCAAGTCAATGTGCATTGGGGCCATCTCGCATGTAAATCATCATATGTCTAAACAAAACATGATACTGATGTGTGGCTCTCACCTCTCCTGAAACAAACAAATCAACATTTTCATAACACTCACATTAATAGCACAGAACAATTCGTTTGAATAACAGCCTACTGCACTACACCAGGTGTCAGCCAGAAATAGATGTGCACATTTTTCTGGACGTGTGATCTTGGGTTTAAAAGGAGTCCGTCTACTCGATAATAACAGCATGCCATGCTTTTAAGTGGACAAAGCGAGCATCCACCTGCATTAACCCGAGTAGCCTTGAAGGAAATGTATTAGCTTCTTCACTGAGGGTGTCGCCGTTTTTTATTCTTGAAATAAGCAAATTACTGGGCATGATCTGACCCTTTTGAGAGTGCAGATAATAAGAGGAAGAGGTGTGTACCATAGGCAACAAGTGTAGACGCCTGGAAGCTGGGACTGAATTGATTTACAGTGAAGAATAGTGGCATTGTGAGTTTGTCTGAATAAAATATGATTAATGGATTCATTGCATTGTAGCCTGATGTGGGTATAAGGTTGGCATGTGTAGTTGGAAGTGGTATTATCCCAATAAAAGCAGCAGATATTCATATAAACATTACATTATATATTTCTGTGACAGTCTTTGCGCAGTTGCTTATTGGGCAAGAACAATATTAATTTGATGCAGACAGCAGCTGATAAAATTAATCGATTCATTTGTGAAAAGGGAGTCTTTCTTGTTTTCTTTGACATACAGTTAAGGTTCAAAAGTCTGACACAACATACGCTAATATTGTCTAATATTGTCTCTTAAACTAGTAAATACTCAGAAAGTTTTAAGGTTCTGGAAAGTAGGTGGACCGGTCATAAACACAATTGTTATTCTGAGCTAAGATTGCCTTTCTCAGCATCAAATGATGTCCTCACTAAAGGTTTCTCAGGGGGCAGCGCAGGCATACCCAAAGTGACAACACCATCAGAAGATCAACACTTTGATTTTGGTTCCCTGAGAGAAAGAAAAGTAACTTCATCGGATACAGAATCTGCTCAAGACAGACCAACAACACTGCTATCAGCAAAAGTACTGTCAAAAGAGACAATCTGACATCTTTGAGCTTGCAGTTAAAAATCATGACATTGTTTACATTTTCAAAGACAACACTGGCTGATAAAGGACAACATTTTTAGTGGCAGTCACCAACATACAAATACAACCATAAAGACAGACATTGTTGGAGGGATTAGCTTTAAACTATGGCGTTGTTTTGAACACATTCGGGTCACTGGAGGGACATTAGCCTCAGACTCCAGTGAAGTGGAGAGGTGCTGCTGTCCTCAGCGACGACCTACACTTGTCAAAATAACTCCTCCTCTGTGCTAAAGGTCGTGACCTGTGGGGACCAGAGTTCCTAAAGAAAACACTTGGCTAACTTTGGCCAACACTTTTTTAAAAGTGCAGAGGCAAAGACGGGGCAAACGAAGAAACCATTACTGTCCAGAACATTCAATTAACACGATTTTCTCATGCACTGATTTCCATTCATAGCTAATTTTTCATGGATTCCTTTGCAACACTGGCTAACATTAGCGCTAACTTGGGGTTTGTTATTCGTCACCATGCTGCTGCTGTTTTCTTCACTAGCATACAGAGGGCTCTGCAAGCTAAAGTTAGCCGTTGAACTAACGTCAACATTAGCAAGCAGCGAGGCTACAGACAAGCGCTGCTGTCTTTGCTGCTGTTTTGGGGCCCCGAGAGGACGTTAGCTAGTGCGACCGAGTAACCTCACGCGTTCCGACACACAACACAAACACACACGGTGACCGACCCCTCGTGCCCACCGTGACACCCCGTGCCAAGGAGCGAGCTGGACGTTGACTTACCGTTAAACGTAGACCCTCGTAGTCTGGCTCCTCTCTCTGGTTGCTCTCGCTCGCTGTTTTTCCTGATATTCTACACCATTTCTGCCTGGTGGCTCGCAGTATCCGTCAGGCTGAGCTCGGAGCAGACCAGCGGCAGCGAAAGAGCAGAGCAGGGGCGGGCCGAGGCAACTCTTTTCATTTGCATTCCGAACGGATAACGTGACCCGATTCTGACCAATGAGAACACAGAATGGTGCTTAAACCCCGCCCCATTTGCTGTCAATCAACAGCCGCTCCTCTCCCTCCGCCCCCTCTTCCCCCGTGCGCCTGTCAGGTGGCGACCGCTGTCTTGATCTCCATGGCAACAAAAGAGCTTTAACCCTAACTCTGCACTGAAACTTCGCTAAAGTTGTGGTTTAGCCTACAAAACACAGCTCAGGGACTAATAATGATTAAGATAAATACTTAATAGTGTTGAAGAAGGGCCACAAATCTTAAAGGAATGTGACACTTTATAGAGGCGTGTAGTTTGAAGTCTTAAAAACAGGAAATCAGCATTTTTTTTGTTTTATCACATCCGGTTCCGTCCTCTCATAGTCAATTGATTTTCTGAATCGGTTTTCAATTAAATACCTGAAATAAGTTATGTGGTTACAACAGGCGTAAGATGTTTGCATGTTTTGTTCTACAACATAAAATACATAATTTTATGTCCAACAATTAAATGATATCTCACTTACCCGTCTTAAAACTTTACGACTTGTACATTGATCAATTTAAAGAAAACGTGTGTAGTAAGATGCTTAATGGTATGATTTTTAAGTCATGCCGTGCCCCTTTAAAGGGACTTTTTCCTCCTCTGAACTTCCTGAAAATCTTGATTTGGGGCTTTATAAATAAAATTGACCTCGTCAAAGTAAACTTCACACACACATGGGAAAACCTAATTATTTTCTTCTTTTTTCTAATGGAGTAAACATGTGATATATCACAATACACAACATTTACATTTTCCTCAGACCAGTGGCCTGCAACAAAACAACTGAAGTATTAAATACCCTGCCGCCAATACCTACCCATAGTTAGTCAGTTTCCAGTAAGTATATATGGTACATTTTTAAATTCTGACAATAAAAACAAAAAAAGAGGAAACCTAAATGTGTTATTAATATTTAATGATGCAATTATAAGTTTGTATTTTCAGCATCGTTTGCATATTTTGCATATCTAACTCAGACTCTTGTAATATTCATACAAATGTGCATTATATTCTCTGGTGAAAAAAGATTCATTAATGAGCTTTTAATCACAAATCACTGGACAAAGATTTGCATAATTCATTAGTGTCATTTCCTATAAACACAATCTTCCCTGTTCACACAGAAGAAATCTGTCTCTCTGTTAATATTCTATAGTTATATTGAAAATGATTTTCCTGTTTCAGTTGTGCTGGTCTTCACTGTCCATCACCTTTTCTAAAATGTGCTACGCAGCAGTGTCCAATATGAACAGCCTATCCGGATGGAAATGGCCGAGCATGGTAATAAAATGAACCGTAATGAATTACTAATGTTTTAGTGAGCTGCTTTTGTGTTGCCTGCAATATGAGCAGAGAGTGTATTCAACTGCCTGCAAATACTGAATAATTGATCATAATATGACTTATTTGGTTGGCCCCTGAGTTAATTATCTGGTCTTTCATAGCTCCCTTGATACCTCACTCGCAGCATCAGCATGAACACAGTATCATTTCAGTAGCTTGGTTAATCCCCACAGACACGTTACGGGGCTGGCAGCCAGGCCCACTGTGTGATATTAATGTAGTAGTGGACGTATCACTGAGTTCAAAAGCGCTGGGCCGGAGCATACCTTCAAAGTGGTGTTTACACAATGTCACGGGCCAGATGTAATGGTGTGTAGATAATGCATGAGCATCTTAATGGAATATTTATGCGGTCTCTCGTTCAGCTTGGTTGATCCTCCGTCTCAACAAAGTCAGAGGATGGAGCAGTATGTTCCACGTCCCCGTTTCCACAGTGCTGCTCACCAAATAAAACAGCATAAAAGAAGAAAGTGTCTCACCGTGAAAAAGATTTTTGGCACTGGAGTTGGTAGGGGAGGCTTTTGGTGCAAAATGCACAAATACAGAGCCACCTTTTACCATTTTATACCAAACCCACAGACAAAGAGACGTTAGGTTACTCAAAACTTTAAAAAGTGATGATTATCAAAGGACATTTTTGAACGTGTTTCACCATACCAACCCTCTCTGCCTCTCTGGTCATGTGGTAGCAGTCCAACCCAGTTCTGTCCAACCCAGTTGCCAGAACAAATGTACATTTCTGTAAACTAGGAATATGTTGAAACTTTATATTTCTTTATGATGCTACATTATATTTCGTGAGATTCTGTTTCTATTTCATGTTGTGCATGTGCTCTTCTTAGGTTTTGGCACAAAATTTTCATTTTGAGGTCAGGAAAAATGTTATGGTTTGGCTTCAAATACATGTTTTGGTCAGCACAAACATCCCTCTCACAAGATCTCCTCAAAAACATCTGGTTTTGTTGCCACAGCCACCGCTGGATTTCTTGACATTGCAACTTCACATTGAATCTTTTGTTTTATCTTGTAAAATGTGTTGTCTTGATGCACTAATTAGGGTAAGAAACTAAAACCTACGTGTTTAGGGTTGGCAAAACATCATGTTTTGGCTTACAATGCCTGTTTTGATCACCACAAACATGGCTGGAGTTTTTTTGCTGACCTTTCTTTAAAAACATCCAATGGTTTCTTGCATGTAACTCCATCACCTTCACCCCCACCTTCCAACAGTGGTGAAATGGTGACTGGGCACCAGAGTCACACACAACATAAGGAATAAACACATAGTTTAGATAGTTTTATGTTCCACATAAATGGAACAAATGTATATATACAGTTACTTTATGATTGTGAAATGTCAAGTAATCTTTTTAGATAATATAGATTACATTTCATAACTGAATAAATTGAAAAGAGAAATAAAAGAGAAATTAATCTTAAAGGACAACACAATTTCATATGCTTTTAGTTACCTACTCACTCACTGTTTATGTGTGGCGGACCCTGCCAACTTTCCAACTTCAAACAGTGTTCTGGGGACCTTATGTTCCTCTGAGAACAGTTTGTTTCTTCAGTTATGGAAAAAAATAAGTTTTGTGTCATCACCTCATTAGTATTGTAAAAGTTGGAATTCTGAGTTTGAATTTCTTCTCCAAATGTACGTAGTGCCCCTTTAAGATTATAATGTTCAATTAAAATTATTTTTTCGAAAATTAAGGCTCTCTGGCATCTATTCGTAAGTAATGAAACTGTTTTATGACATGTTGTGATTTTATATTGTGAACCAAATAAATAAAAAAATGCAGCCTTCTGAAATGTTTTGTCTTCGTACAACTATCACACTGAAAAGGCCAGAGCAAATTTTTCACAACAGTCAAGATTTGCTCTACAGGAAGGCACGACAGCAAATGTATATTAAAGGGGCACTATGTAGTTTTGAAGAAAGAATTCAAATTAATTATTAATGAGGTACTAACTCAGAAATTCTTCTATTTTTCTCCATACGTGAATAATCAAGCTGTTCTCTGAGGAAAATAAGGTCCCCAGAACACTGTTTAAAGCAAGAAAGGTGGCAGGGTCCGCCACATATATACAGAGTGAAACAGTATGAAACCGTGTTGTCCTTTAAGGTCAGTTTGTTTATTTAGTCATGAAAACAAAGAAAGATTGTTTATTCAGTTCGTTTAGGTATAAAAATCAGTCAATGAAAATCTTTCTCTTCTGATTAAATGTCTTCCCACAGTGCACCTTTAAAACAACACCACCTTTCATAGTTTATTGTTGGATGTTTGAAAAGGCAGCAGCTTAAAGCTAAAGTTATCACTTGAGGCTTCATTGAGGTGTTTATGTTGGACAAAAAAAACAACCTTAATACTCCATGATGTGACTCTTCTCTGAGATGGATTCAAAACAGTGTAAACAGAGAAGGGGAAGAGGACGCTTTAAGCCATCAGTAAACTGTCTGTGACTAAACGCTGCAACAGAGATGCAGCTGTTTAAAAAAATATTACACAACATGGATTTTTACCTCATGAGACTCATGTCAGCAGAATCTTTTTGCATGTTTGTTTGTTTTTTCTTTTTATAGGCAATACATACTGCAGATTAGGCAAACTTACAAAAATATCCGTACCTCAGTCAAAGAGTGGATTTGTTGCAAATTCCTCTACAAATAGTAAACAAATATCTCATGTATGTTATTGACATAAAGTGCAAACAGGATATGTATTTTTACACTTTCCTCAAGTAGAAGTTGGTCATGTATTGGTGGTAAAAGACAGACTGTGCACCCAGTGTTGTTCTCATCATCTGAAACATGATGATCCGGCATTTTATATCCTTAACTCTGATGTGTTTGCTGAGTTTTAGGAGATAATTACTGGAGTCTGGCAGATTCTGAGGAAGAGTTTACTCTCTTATTGTTGGAGTTAGGAGTGGCCTTTAGTCTCAGGTTGAATCTGGTGGTGAATTTAAAGGGACAGCTCACCCCAAACTCAAAAGTACCCATTGTTCCTCTCACGCTTAGTGTTATTCATAGAGATGTTGTAGAGATGTAGAGATGTCTGCCTTCTCTCTAATATAATGGAACTAGATGGAACTAGTTTGTTCAACATGTCCAAAAAACCCCCTCAACAGTAATATCTCTTTCCAGAAATCCGTAAGTGAACATTAGTTGTGAACTCATGTTGGAACAATTTTCTTGGGTTACTAATACGTATCCCAACAACATGCATGCCATTGGTCACAGCCTCTCATCAATAAATCGGAAGGTTCAGGTGTAGTTCAGTAGACGGCAAGTTCCTACATGAAACTACTCACAATGAGGTCTGATGATTATTTTGCGTAATTAGTAAAAAAGTATTTAATTGGTGGGTGGACCTTTAACATGTAATCAGGATAAGCAGGATGGGATTAACGATTAACGATCACTATAACTATCAGGTTATATCTTGACGTGTTTATCGAGTATGACTGTTTTACTCCTTTTTCCTTGTAGTGCTGATGACACACACTGATATTGAAATTCAGAGTAACAATTTGTCAGCGAAATCTTTGACCTTGTGACAGTAAAGCATCATTCCAGGCCCCCGATGACTCATCTTATACGAGATGTGTCGCAACTTCGTGCAAACAGTTTGACAAAGGCGTTTATGATGCAACACAGCAGATCGATTGTTCTCGACCGTTCTGTCTTTTCCATGTGAACAGTTTGTGTATAGTTATCGTGTGTACAGTAAATCTTTGGACAGTTATCCCTTTAAAACCTGAAGTAGAAAATAACATTTTTTTTAAAGGTTTATCCACTGGTTGAATATGATCCTTCTAACTACTGTTTATCTGTTGCAAGCATAAATATGAAAACACATGAGGGCATTAAAAATAATAAAAATACAAGTCTGAGAATGTGGTAGAAAACTGTACAGGCTTAAATGACATGATGACCTCAGCCAAAATAAATAAAAAAGGTAAAAAAAAACAACAGGCAACCAAGATTGTCAATAGTATTCAAAAAACAACAACAACAAAAAACCCAATATAAGTCTCAGGTTGGAATTTAATGCATATCAACAGTATGAACATCAGTTTCCAATAGATTTACTTTCCTTAAAAACTCCACGATATTTGTTTAATAAATAATGCAAAAAATAATCAACAACTGCAATTTAAGACAGAGAGGTGCACTTGTTAAGACTTTGTTAAAGGTGGCTAATCTAATAAATACGGATACATATTACACAGGTAGGTTGAATTAGTTGTTATATATTGATACATTTCATATGATATAAAGCTAATAAACAAGTGTAGTGTAGAAAACCTTTGTCCTACTACACTGAGTAATACACACATGGAAAGTACTCTGCTGCAGTTACTTGTTTTTTTAGGTTGCACCATGGTTTCAATCACCCAGGGAGTGAAGCATCGTGACATTTCAGTGAGTCATAATCAGTGCTGGGAATCATCCAAACTGATGCATTTATTATCACAGACCCGTCAGACCAGAGCAGACAATACAGCTCTGACTATGTCGTATTAAAGGTGAGCACAACTACTCATTTCATGAATCGGATGCTATATTCATAGAGGCGTTATGTTATTACGTCTGTCACCCACAAGGGGGAGCCATCATGTTACCAGTCTTTAATGACTGAATGTCTTTAAATTACTTCCTTTCCTTCCTTCAGGCTATTCACACTCTCTTGGACAAATCAGTGCAAGAAAAACATCTCAAATAAAGAAAAGGCATCACATAAAACAGACTACATCATCAGTCACTTAACGACACAAACAATTCCAACCAAGACAGATTTCTCTGGAGAATTTTTTATTCCATGATACTCATTTGAAAAAAGGCAAAGTCCGGTCTGATGTTGGTAACTGCTTGTGAGAATTCTGTTCTCGGCTGTCATCATTCAGTCGAGTAAAAGGTGTTTAAAATAGCAACCAGGAACGGGAATAATTGTTCCCCTGAAACAATGAAAATTCCTGAAGTCAAAGGCTGTGCGCGGTTTGCTTCCTCTCTGCTCAGTCCTGTTGTGTTTGCTTTTATTATTTTCTTCAAAGAAAGACTAAACCACCACCTTGATGCCTGTTTGAACTGTTTTTCTTTCTTTTCTTTTTTTTGTTTTCTGCTTGAAAGAGCTTGGGAATGACGATAGAGTGGCCTCCAGCATCAAAGTTTGCTTATTAGTTCAAGAATTACTCAGATTTCTCTTCATTGTTTTGTAGTTCTCCGATTTGTCTCACTCGGTGTTTGTACAGCAGGGATGACTATTGTGAGGAAGGATATTTAGTCTGATTCAGCCCCAGCAGACATCCCCTCCCTGCTGCATAAGACAGACTCTACAAATAAGGTTTGGGGACAGGAGGCATCCTGTACGTTGACCCCTGTGTTGGACACTTAATCATGGTGCCGTTGCACCACCGTTACCAATATTTACACTTTTTTACAAGTAGTGATAAGGAACTGTCGAGCCTTCATGGCACAAGAACAGGAATTTGACTTTCTGCCCACTCTCACTGACTGATGACTTAACCCTCGCAGATCCAAACCACTGTTCTGAATGTTTCATAACTTCTGAACCGCTAATCCCACTCATAAGCTTTGAAAACTCATCAGCTTTTCAGTGGCATCACACCAGTTTGGTTTGGGCATTCAGGACTTCTGTAGAGACCGGACACCATCAAGTTCTGCAGCGTTGATTCCTATCGAGGATTTGCAGTCGTGCAGTGGGTGATATATTTATCTGAAAGAAGTCACTTTTGCTTCAGTGTCTTCTGTTAAGCCAGTCTGACATCAAAATGTTTGATAGCTATGTTGGTCCAAACCCAAAAAATGTAGCAGTTTCACAATAACTGTAATTCTGCATTTTCTTTTCTGCTGTCCTTCGTCCATGTCACGTGTTTCGGTCTGTGAAACAAAAAAAACACGGTGGACATTTCGTTCATTATACATTATTAGACTAGTGAGACTGGGTGGGGGAGACTTAAGATAGTAGAAATAGTAGAAATATGTGTTTTATTTTTCATGATCTTCTCTCTGTGAATGTGTAGGATCTTTATCTCATTGGTTACTAAGAAGATTTTAAACAGAAAGTTGTTAAATTGCAACATTTTCTGTCGCCACGGACCCACTGAAACAGTGTAGTCTCCTCGTTTGAATCATTGTGTTTGTGTGATGAAGACAGTTTTGTTTGGTCATTTCTGGACAGCAGAAGGCTAAAATTACCTTGTCTCTCAACTACCATTACAAAGCCAGTCAGCCATTACTGTGAAACTACAACTTTGTGTTGTGGACCAACATAGTTATTATGTGTTTTGAAGTGAGACTGGGTGGGGCGACTCGCTGAATAAACTTCGGACACATCTACATGTTCAATAAATAATGTGATGATGCAGATAACAAAATATCTTTTCAATATCTGTCTGAGTTTATGGTAAAAAACTCAAATATTTTTTGGCTGGCATTCAATTTTTCAAAGATCAAGCTTCTTTCATCCACTCTCAGACAAAGCCACATTAGAACTGGGACTTTGAATGAGCCAGACTGAAACTTAGGTGTCTCCTGATTCAAATGATAAGCGGCACTGGATGCTGACTGTTAGAAAAGGATCGGAAAAACATACAGTGATGAATAAAGGGCTAGGTTCCTGGTCTTGGAGGGTTAACTGAGACCTTTTGGCTTTTCCAGTTGTTGCTCCTCACATGTCAAGATGACTTAAGACTCCTTAGTGGCATCCTGGAAAATCCTGAGAAGTGTCTTCTGCATCACATGCTTGTCTGCTCTCGCGTATCTGTATCTGAGCTGCCTCACCTTTTCCTTGTATTCATTCTTGCTCAGGCCATGTGCTTCTTTAAAGCGCCGTGACTATCGCAGCTTAAAGTGCCCCCACCTGCACAGCCGAATACATCGAAGAACCCTCATTACTTCAATTTGCTTGCAGCCAATCAAAATAATAAGGATCCTTGCCATCAGAATCACAACAGGACGGGCAGTCTGCGGCGATGTGTGTGGAGGAACAAGGATCCAGTGTGTTTTTACAGAGTGTTTCACTGCTAATGAATGGCAACTGTTTGTGTACTGTGAACACCCGGGCCGTCATATTTTTTTTGCCCTTTGGCTCGGCTTGCTGTCATCCTTTTCCTTTTGGCTTGTCAGTAAATCAAACAAGAGATAAGTGAACATCATATCAGTTCCTGCAGAAACGGTGAGATGATTCACACAACAATATAAAACATAACAAGATGTTGGCAGTGTTTCTCTCACCTGCGTAATGCCAACCTGTCTACAACAAAAGAATCATTCCATGTGGTTATAATAGCACCTTTTCACCGCTGCCTCCTCCCTCGCTCCCCACCTGTTAAATACCAGCCATTCATGTCGACGTACAACTTCATTCCAGTGACGCAAACTGGTCTCAAAACCTGTCAGTGTTCCTGATCTGTTGGCAGGTTCACATTAAATCCTTCGAGTAATTATCTGCGAAGGTTCCTGATCATAACTTGTACCGCCCTGGATCTGTGAATGCATGTGAAGGTTGTGTTCTATGTGTTTTTAAGACAATTATAAAGTCAGCCTACTATCACTTTAAGAATATATCCAAGATAAAAGGACTTGTGTTTCTGCAGGATTAGGAAAAACGTTCTCTCTAAAACATCCATCAGACAGCTGCAGCTGATTCAGAAAGCTGCTGAGAACCAATAAAGTAGATCACATGACTCCAGTTCTTAGATCTTTACACTGGCTTCCTGTCAGTCAGAGAATAGATTTCTAAATCCTGCAGTTGGTATGTAAAGCACTGAATGGTTATCGGGACAAAATACACTGATGTTCACATCGTGAACCATCCAGACCTCTGATGTCGTCAGGTGCAGGTCTGCTTTCGGTCCCTGGAGTCAAAACTAAACACGGAGAAGCAGCGTTCAGTTATTATGCGTCACATATCTGGAACAAACTCCCAGAAAACTACAGGTCCGTTCATCTCTTCCAGATAAAGGCTGACGACCTTCCTGTTTGCCACAGCCTTTCATTGGAGCCATTTCAAGGCTTTGAGCTGCACTATGACCTTTATTTTCTAGTCCTGTTTCTTATTTCCGGGAAACCTTGCTGGCATTCATATGAATGCCACTTGACACGCACCACCCATCCAAACACTGTTGTGGACCAAGTACAGCCCCTCATCACAACAACACTCCCTGATGGCAGTGGCCCTCCAGCAGAACAGTGCGCCCTGATACAACACCAAACACAGCTCAGAGCTCGAGGAACACAACAAAGCGCCCAAGGTGTTGGCCGGGCCTCCAAATTCCCCAGATCCCAATCTGATCAAGCATCTGTAAGACCTGCTGAGCAGGTCTGATCCATGGAGGCCCCACCTCCCCAACAATAAGGGACCCAGAGGATCCACTATAAAAACGCCCTGGTGCCAGACACCACAGGACAGCCTCAGAGGTCTTAAGTCCAAGACTTGACAGATCAGAGCTGTTTTACTGCACAAGGGGAACCGTCACACTATTAGGCAGGTGGTCATAATGTTATGCCTGATGAACTCCAGACAGTTCAGATTTTTGCTAAGTAAAAAGCAGTTATATTAGTGTCGGCATTGTGCTCGGGTTGTTGATTTCTATTTTACTCTCAGTTCTCAATATGGTGTCTCACCGCTGAACTGAAATGATGAAATTTGTAGAAACCAGTTACAGCGGTTGCCCTGGAAACGCAAAGGAGGTCAATCAAAGGCTGCACAGACATAAATACCAGCTGAAGAAAGTGTGACAGGATTTGAATATGTCCATGTGATTTTTTTAAATAGATTTCATGTCATTTTGCTATTTGATTGTTAATAGTTGGTCTTCACAGATTGTAAACTTTTCTCTCATCTGCTCTGCAAGCCATGAAAGTCCTTCCTACAGCGACAAAGAAAACAAGAAGTGAGGAAAGAAAATCAAGAACCGCGAATAACAGATCGTAAAGATTAATTATCAATCTCTTAATCACTGTTAAAAATGTAAAAAACTGCGATGATGGCGAGTCGGATAAGTCCACAGAACTTTATTCTGGTGCTTCACAGCATGAAAACCTGTAGCATTCTCCAAAATAAAGTTTTACAAAGTAGAAAAAAACAACAATGCAACACAGCTCATCTACAAAGTCCAAGTCTCCTGAAGCCGGAAATACAAAATTGAATCCAAAAGATCTTGTTTACACCCCTGATGAGCTGTCAAGCTTGTGCACCAACTTCAGACAGGGTCCATGCTAACGTTTTTAGCTTAGCAGCTACATTCACGGCTGATTTCAAACGAGCGTGCAAATAACATCTTGTCAATCTATTTGGGATCTCGGCAGAAAACGCCGGGCGAGCTGTATGAAGCCATTTATAAATATATATCTTCATGTATTAAAACCCAAACCCCATGCACTGCCTGTGTTGGTTAGGAGAACGCTTCATATCCGTTTTGCAGTGAGTTCCCTTTATGTTTTGTGTACTCTACGGTATGTCAGTGGATAAAAACAGTTTTCTAATGCAAAAACATCAACACATGACATATATTATAATGATTAACCGAAAATCGATTGTTTAGGCAGCCTGCAATTTGCATGCACCACAAAAGCTCATTTCCTCTTATCAGACGACGCAGGCCTGGCTTATCTCTCTCTGAATTCTACAGAAAGGGGAGGTGTTTAAGTTAGTTGGAAATTAGAGCAGGAAGCAGAAAGAGCTTATTTTTAGGCTCCTCAGGTTGGTGTCACATTTGGAAATTTTCTAAGAAGTGATCGGATGAGTAAAAGTGCAGGAAATGATCTCAATCAAAGGCATCCTCATGCGTCAATGCTGATTAAAACAAACATATAGGTTGATAAAAACTCTTTCTGAAAGCCTGAATATTTTACTCTGCGTGTGGTTATTTTAGTGTTTGTGTCCGTGCATAAAGCTTCCTCTCATTTGCTTTACAAGCCAAGTGCAGGATTCAGATGTTTTTAATCTTTTATTTTTAGGGCTTTAAGTTGACATAAACCAAATATGGAAGACAACATCTGACCGCGGGTTGCACAAGCCAAACATGTAAGTTTATATCTGGGACCGACTGATTAGCACGATACATTATTACTACACGCAAACTGCTTTTCGCTCTCTTATCATGCATGTGTGTGTTTGTGTGTTTGTGAGCATACGAGGTTAAATGAGGCAACACCACAGGAACCATGTAGGCGGGACATGAGCGCACCTCTTTGCTGCAGAACACGATGTTGTGGTTTGACCTACTTCAATGCTCTCTTTAATTTTTATTTTATTTTGGAAGCCTGTCCAGGTTCTTCAGAATCATGGTTCACCAGGTCTTTCTGCTGCATGACACGTGGTGAGTTTACAGTAAGGTTAAATATGGCAGCCTGCTGCAGGTTTGTGAGCGTGTGCCTGTGTGCACGCACACCATTTCTATTTCCAGTCTGTCAAGAGAGTGAGTGTTGAGGGCACAAACCACAGGGGCCTGCGAGCTGTGAAGAGGCAGAAAGTTTTAAGTGTGAGGTCGTCGGCTGTGACTCAGACAGGAAGAATGAGTGAGAACGAGAGAGCATCTGTGAGATGGAGAGCACGTACGCCATGGATGTCTGAGAGGGGATCAAAAGAAATCAGAATTAGATGTCATTCATTATCAAAACCACTTTGTAAACACGCGTCACAATAATCATTATAATGCCATAAATCCACAGGCAGAAGGACCTGATACAAACTGAACAGGTGAGCTGAGCTGAGGAAGGCACCTGTCACCGCAGGAGAACGGCTGCACAGTGACTGGAGGTGGAGCTACACCTGTAACCACACACACACACACACACACTCACACACACACACCACAAACCCTTCAACCTTGCCAAGTTTAGGCGTTGTGGCACACGTGTTGCTCCTCCTTTGTGTTGAAGTCTAGCTGGCATCGAGCTGTTTGAAAACTGGTTGAACTAAACTTAAGTATGCATGTGAATATGAAAAGAAAAGAAAGGTTTGGGTGGAGACGAGTGTGACAAGTGTCGGAGGCATAACTGCATGAAACAGGACTGTGAGTGACAACGCTGTGGCAGTTTTGAGGTGCACAACGACAACGCTCCTCTCAAAGTGTAATGAATACGGATGGAAAAACATTCAAGCATTTTTCACTTCATTTTAATGACTGAACCGGCCGACTGTCTGCGCTGCCTTTGTGACGCCTGGATGTAACAGAAGAAGGGAGAGAGCGAGGGAGAGTAACACAGTGAGCTTGTGACAAGTCATGGTCTCATGCCAGCGAGGGAGGCAGAACCAGTATAATCCTGAATGTGTTGGCTGCTGCCAACAGTCCCTCCCTTCTCGCACTGTGTTAATAATGCATCATCTTCCTGAAAACAAAAGCCAGCCTCAGGTTTCCTCCGAGTATTCTTGAGCTAACCACCTCGCATTGCATCATTAGAGAAAGGGCCGAACGAGATGGTGATGTCAGCCGGTCGCTCCATCATCCCAGTCATTAGATTAAATGTTCCCGATGTGCGTTTCTGCAAACCGTGGACATGTTGAACCTTCACCTGCCCATGTCTCGAAAACTTTACGTTTCTTATAGGTCAAAACTTGAATTGCATCTTTGGACAACGCCGTGCTCAGGATCTAGTTAGGATTAGGCACACAGTCCAGGTGGTTCAGGGTTATTAAAGCAACATTGTGTAGAAATTGGCATTTTGTGTGATTTGGTGCTCGTACAGTTTCTGAGTGCAACATCACTGTTGCTGACTCAAATCCCAGGTTTGAAACAACCAGTTTTACTTGTCGACAACAAAAGAAGCATCCCATGGGGTTTTAATAGTAAATTTTCTCCACCGCACCCCACATGTTATGAAATACCAGCTATTCATATCGTACAACCGGTCAGTGTTCCTGTTCTGTTAGTAGGTGGTTAAATGCTACGTTAAATCCTCAAGTAATTATCAGTCAAGGCACCAGATCGTAACCGCTACCGCTAATAATCATCCAAACGTCTTTCAGTGAATGTCTGATCTTTCCTGGAGGAATAATTTGACATTTTTAGCTTCACCACTGGTTTGGTGAAGCTTTAAAAGAATGACAAATCATCTCTGTTTTATTATTTCAGTTCAGTATTTTAAATCCTGAATATGTTATTAACATGACAATAACACTGAGCAATAATATATAATTCTTCCCACATCGATGCGTCTTGTCAGAAGTTAATATGTCAGTAGCGGAGAGATGATGATCAAACACCTTTGGCGCCTGTAAGAGGTGTTTCTGGTAAAATGATCTTGCGTTAGGAGCAGTAATGACACACCTATGGGTCAAAAACGGGTTTCACAAGAAAACAGCAGCAGGCTCACTGGCTTTTCCTCTCGCTGCCTCCAGTCCCCTCTTACCTCATTTGGCTCCGGCCGGAGACCTCAGAGATGCTCCAGTGAATTTCAGCAAACACCGCCGCACAGTGCTAATGCCATGTGACATCTGTTTTTCTATTTTGCACGGTTGTGGAGGCGGTGGGAGTGACATTTCTCTAATTTGACATAATGATGAGGAGAGAGGGAGGTGGGTTCCCTGTTTGAGCTCACAATATGCTCATTTCACTTTTTTTTATGAGGGACAATGTGCAAGTTTTAACTCCTTGATAACACATTAAAGCAGAAGAATTATGATACTGATCTAATATCGCATCGGCTGCATGGAAATCTGAATGGTATTTCTGTAGCTGGGCTCTATATCAGCATGTTTTTGGGGTGTAAATGATTCATACTTAACAAAAGTTTTAGAATCGGTCCTGCAGATCGCCTCAACTTGCAGCTGCAACACTGCAATGAGATCTTTTGGTGCAACGACGACTGTGAAAGTTAGCTCACCTCAAAGTGCACGTGTTCGCCACAGACAGGCTGTGGTTGTGAAAGACATAGAACTTTTTTTTGTCACTGGTTCAGGTGGCATTTATTTCCAAAGTCATGAGCTAATAACCTCTCCATAGGGCAGGGCATCATTAAAAGAATTTGGCACCAGCGGCAATACGGGTCCATTTTAATAAAGGATCATATTACACATATTCTGGGCGTAACCTGGTGTTTTTCCAGCAAGCTTCGAGTGAACCTCCCACCAGCACTATTAGATCTTGGCACGAGTATGCTGCATGCTTTTCAGCTCACTGACAGTGATGAGATTAAGTCCTTAGGCACTGAAATTTGGTATCGAATGACACGACATCTTTCGATACTCGGTATGATCGAGGCGGTTCGGGCCACGCCACAAAAGTATTGAACTTTGATACGCAGCCCTGCATCTCTGTGAGCCTGACTTGTGCTTGTGGTGACAGAAAGGATATCATTATTTGACAAAAAAGGATCTCTCTCTGCAGGAATCGTTTCCGTAACGTTGCCGACAACATCAGTGGCAAAACAAGCACTTGAGTGGACTAACTTTGACAGTCGTACTGCCCCAAAGGATTACATTACACTGCTGCAGGCTGAATCAATCGATCATTTACACCCTAAATCATGTCAATATAGAGCCCAGGTTTAAATATACCACAAAAAATTACCCTTTAAGTTTTACCACACACGCGTAGATCATAAACACACATCGCTCTGTCTTCCTTTCTTCACTTGTACCTGAGACGAGTTTGTGTTTTCCAGGAAGTCTTTGGCCTTTTGCTCCTGCTGCGACAAAAAACAGGAAGTTCAATCGACTGCTGTAATAAATGGTGTAAAAAAATAAATTCCATTTCTCATTGAATGTAAGGATACAGAATGTTTCATTCCTGTATATTACTACTTTTACTATCAGTACTAAAATGTGTGTATGGTTTTGTTTGTGTACGTTTTTGAAGGATGTGTTTATCTTTATCTCTGATCTTCTTTTCATCTTTACGTCTCACTACTATTTTTTAACCTGCTTTAAGCTAATCTTGGACGTGCATTTCACTGCACATTGTATTAAATACGTTGTGCGTGTGACAAATCTTGACGAAGCTTTAACCTTGAACCTTGTGTGTAATAGTGGCGACCTGACCTCATGCGTTAAATACCAGCGGGTCCTCCATCGACAGCCTTCCTTTGACAGCGACTGTAATAACTCTTAGCTCACCGAATGGGTGCACAGAAACTTAAATGCATTAACCAATAACTTTTGGTGATGTAAGTTACAGACAGAGACGCACAATGGTGAAAGGGTCATGGGAAAGTTTACCTCTGAAAATTTACATTAAAGTCTAATATTTCATTCTTCCTTCCTTTTGTTTCTGTTGTTTAATTACTGTGGGATTAGACACATTTAGCTCTCGCCCGGCTCCCTCTCCCCTCCCTTCACTCACCTCATGGGCGTCTTAATCGGGAGGGACTTAGGGGGCCCCGTGGCACCGGGAGTGCAGCCTTTGTGGGCCCAGCAAAGAAAGGAAAGGAGTGTGTCAGCGATTTAGCGGAGAGTTACAGCCTTGTTTGGCCTCTTGCCCGCCGGTTGGTCAACTGAGGTTCTGCAGGGGCACCGGGCAGAGTGACAGGGCCGGTTACAGTGAATCAAGACCTTGTTGGACTCGAGGTGAGCTCGCGAAGATCGATGAGGCAAGGCGGAGAGGATAAGAATGGGCATTTAGTCCCTGTCCTGGGCTGCTTCAGACCCAGCTGGTTCATTCCGGTTGGGTTTTGGTTTGTACTCAGTGAGCACAGTGGAAGAAGATGTTTGAATCCATTTGTTCTCTGAGCTCTTCCACATGGTCCGGTTGGTAGTATGTTGGCAGAGAGAAGTGATGAGTCTTCAGAATTAAATCTCCTCTTGGGTAAACCATGAAGCACCCTGTTATTATCCCAAATGCCAAGCTGTTTGGTTTAATTTTGAATCTTAGTAAAAATACATCTGTAATTCTACAGATACTAAGTGCTGATTTTGCAAGATGCACAGATGCACTGATCCTGGCTGCTATACGTTCAAACTTAACATTTATTTATTTCGCAGCTTCACATTTTTTTGGGTCCAATTTTCATTCACCCTTGGTTAAGGTTAGGAAAACATTGTGGTTTGGGTTAAAATGCATGTTTTTGTCATCACAAAAGCATTTCTTGCCACTAACACAACTTCAGTTTTTTTACCTCAACACACACGGCTGGAAAATGTCCTCAGGTCTCCTTCAAAACATCCATTTATGTTACTCCAGGCACCTGTAGCTCCACCATCGTCCCCTCCACCTACTGATATACTGTGTTTGTTGATATAAATCTGCAATACACACTGAAATAATACATCTTGTGTGTAACTCGTGCTGCGGCTTGTTTGTCAAAAAACACGCAGCAAACAAGATTATCCATTAATTAATTCAGGCTTCAGGCCTCTTTTGAAATTAGTGCAACATTTTCTGAATGTTTCAAATTACTTACCGGAGTCTTTTGTGTTCTCCAAGAGATTAAATACTTCACATTCGGTCAACACTTTGACTTACTTGGAATGAGTGCACCTGTCTCATATGAAGTAAAAAAGGCCAACAATTTTCTAAAACTTTACTCAAATCTACAGTGATTTACCATTTTAACATCCGTCTTGAGCATAACGGATGACAAGGTGAATGGAATTAAAATCTGAAGCACCAGTGGAAAGAAGAAAAGACAAGGAGCAAAATAAAATAATGATATGATTGAAAGGCTCACTTAAAGGCTACTTTTGGCCATGCATAATCTTTTGTTAGCAACTGTGCTTTATCTTTTGGTTTCACAACCTCTAAGGCAAAGGGTGAAGTGAATGAATGAGATTGAGAAAACTTTAGTAACCACATTTGACACGCCAACTCTGTTAAAGGCCATCACGCACTTTGGCATGCTGCACCGCTCTGGTGTCTGTTGCCCTGGTGAATGTTGATGTTATTTACTGTCTGTGCGCTGAATGTTTACCACACCTCATTTGTCACATGAGCTGCATCTCTTAGAACCTGTTTAACGAGACATGTTTTGCCTTTTAGCAAATTACATGACACATTCAGGTACTATATGGCAGTTTAGGGCCATGAGCACATCCAAGTTTTCCCCAGAGTGAAGATTATTGCCACATTTCCGTATAATTTCCAAGGCTTGAGACAGAAAGAGCATCGATGGAAATACTGCAGCCCTGTTAATATCATTCATTTGAGATGTCAAGAGGGAACTTTAACTATACTGCTTAGGAACGGCCATTTTACCTTCAAAAAGATTTCTTTTTAAATAATATCGTGATTCACAAGGGAACAGTAAGATTGTTTAAAGGAGACCTATTATTTTTCTTTTGTTTTTTTTCCCGTTTTCTGAAGTGTTTAATATATTAAAAGATCTTGAAAGTTAAAAAGGTCAGAGGCCACACCAACAGTAACTTATCTCTCCCACAGAAAACCTTGCTCCTCAAACGTCTCGTCAGTAGCCCCGCCTTTAATTCTGGGACTCTGTGACATCACCATGCAACACAGTTGCTTTAACGCATGCCTTGTGGCTAGTTTGGCAGGTAAGATTGATTTAGCTCTGTTATTTGAGCTTTCTTGGCTCAGGCGTGTGTGAGCTGACCAATCAGAGGAGACAGGGTATTCTAAAACAGTGTTTCAGTCAGAGGGGAAATACACTGCTGCAGATGTGGACAGTATGTTTATAAAGAAAGCATGTAAATCTCAAAATGAGATTAATATGTCTCCTTTACAGTACCTTATCAGGAAACCTACCTTACAATAATCTACACAATTGTAAGAAAAATGTATTGGAAGATTGACAGGTCTGGCAAAAAAGCATCACGATATGTTAATAATATTTGACTTAAGATGAAAAAAGCACTATTTTCTTACCTTGCATTGAGAAATGTTGTTTGGCCAGTAAGCTGGACAGTCACTGCACCATTTCCTGAAAAACTCCCTGTGCTGGTGACAAAAGGTGAACTCTGAGTCTCTCCTGCACAGTAGGTTTCTCGGCCATAAGGAAAAATATTTTACACATTCTTTACAAAAACAAAAGATGACTTCCTGGTCCTCTACACTATCGAACTATCGTGTCAGTTTTACCCCCATTGTGTCTAAAACGGACCATTTAGCACCATCAGGCAGTGTAGAGAGATCTCAAACAAAGTTATTTAAAAACTCTAACGAATGTATGAGGACAAAGACCTTCTTTGTGTTAGTGAAATAAGAGATTAGCAGACTTGGAGTAAACAAATACAGAAACAATGCCTGTGTGTTATCACGTGAATATGGTCGTCACTCCAACCTGCTCTTCAAACTAAGCTGAATTACAGCAACTGATATGCAGGAACAATTTAAACAATGAATCATCAATCCGTTCTTGTCAATCACTGGGCGCACACGGAGAAAAATGCCATGATTATGTCTTATGTATTTTATAGTGAGATTGCATTTCAAGTTTAAGAAATGTTTTCCAGGTGTGCTCTTATCGCAACATGTTTGTCAACGCCTCTCGTAGATCAGATGTAGCTTCTCATTAGCACGTGTACCTGCACGTGGTGCTGTGGACAAGTTACGGAAGCTATCAGCGCAAGAATGGGAGAGAAAGTGCAGCCGAGATTTGTTCATCGCTAACATGGTAGCTTGACAGCTGAGAGTACCAACAATAGCCATGTTGGTTGTTTACATTCATCATGATAATGATCAGTGTTTTCTTATATGACAATGAGGCATGAAGTAGTTGGGTATGGTTAGTGAAGACAACAATGAGCTAAGTTCACAGCACACAACCGCTGAGCCTGCTCTTCCACAGCTAGCTAATTCTGTAGCACTAAGCACACTGCCCCTGAGCAAAAGAACGACTGAGCAGCAGCAACAGTGACAGACTATCGTTCGACCGCTAACCGAGTGCCACAGAGCACGCCGAGCCCCTGAGCCCAATAAAGGAGCAGCAGGAAAGCACTCCTGCTGCAGCTCATGTTAGCATACAAAAACTCTGCGCCGAACATAGCTGTGTCGGCAGAACAGCCTTCTTTGGCACCTAATGTCAGCACGAAGCACATGCCCAGGGTAACTGTCCTTTTGGACGGCTATTTTGCTTGTGTTTACATGACTGTGGCATTTCAGCAAAGTCATTTATTTATGAAATTATTTGTCTAAAAAGCTAAGAGAGCAAGTTGAACGTAGCAAACTAGCCACTCATATATCTCCCAAAAGACCAAGAGAAGGAACTGGTGGGCAGTCCTTGTAGTCCAGCAGTGAATGTTCATGTGTTTCGGAGGACTGGTTCTGAAGAGATGAGATGGGATTTTTGGGGTTGGATTCCAAAAAAATTAGCTCGCTTTTGCTGTTTTTTACAGTCTTACCATCCCAAGGTTTAATGGGCTAACCTAGTGATGTTAGCACAAAGCACACAGCCACTGCAGTGAGCAGCAACTGCAGGACCAGGCAGTGAACATAATTTTTGAATTTATCAGACGAAAGATGCCGAGAGAGCTTGTGAAATGCCGAAAACTCACTATTTACACACATCTCTCAGCCGGCTGGTCCAGAGCTCTGGTGCAGTTGCTGCAGTCAGGCAGTGTGCATTAATGTGTTTTGGAGGAGTGTCTTGGGAGGGAGGTCTGCAGGAAGGGGCTGGGAATTGTTTTGGTTCTGTACTTTAAAATCTAGCTCGCTCTTGCTGGTCCAATCTTACCAACCCAGTTTTGAGAAAAAAATAAGCTAATCCGACTGGTGTAATAATTGGTCTTAAAAAATGAGTCCGTTCAAACGACCAGGCAGTCATCTGACAATGCAGGGACAATACAGCACAGACTTTGCTTTTGTTTATAACAAAAAGGAGAGAGGAATAAGTCTGCCAAGTACAGCTTTAGCCCTCTTATGTCATAAGCCACTGTTTTGGCACAAGTCATAAAAATCTGGTAATTTCTTTGTAGGTGACATGTATGTCTGCGCTCTAACTGATCCCCTCTATAAGACACCATTATCTCAATTACAGATGTGCTAACGTGTTAAATGAAGACAACTAGAAGGTGAAAACTATAACAATATAACAGTTTTCAATCATGAATTTTCCTATAAACTAACAGCCTATATTGAAAAAGCAAGCAGCTGAAATTGAATGTTGTAGCTGCGAGCAAGAGCTCAGTGAACTGGTGTGTTTAGATTGTTCTCTTGAACGTCTGAATTCCACCTCTGTTGCGTAACATATTTAGTTTTAATCCTGAAAGTCCAGTAATTCCAACATGAAAACAAGCAGGCACAGCAGACTTGACGAAAACCTGCAGCTCTCCCTCCTTCAAGCCACACTCTCTTGTGTTGAGAGAGTTGTCCGTTTAGAAATGCAAAAAATGCATCAGCTTTAAGGTGGCTGGGTAAGGCGTCTTGGAAGAGGGCCACGGTTTTAAGCAGTTGAGCAGGATTCAGAATTTCTCACCAGAGCTTTAGATGGTCACAACAGAGGTTCAATTGTGGCGCTTCTGGGAAGAATAGGGGATTAAATCAAAGAGTGCCTTTTTGGAGAACTCTTTCCGTATGATTTGTATTGTAAAATCTGTGAAAGCATACAAACATTGTCAGCTGAGGTCGAGGTCAGAGGTCAGTGGGTAAAAGGTTATCAGTGATCATCTACTCAGCAGCCTGTCAGATGTCGTTAAACACACTTCAGCGTATATGAGTCGTCGCTGTATACATATTGCATCAGATTTAGTTATGTGGTGTTTAAAGAAAAATGGAAACAACAATGATAGCACAGATCCTCAGTGCTGGGGATGAACTTTTTATTGAGGATTTTCCTGAGGCTTTTCACGTTTGTCTTTTCTATATATTGGTTGATTGAAGCCACCAAATTTCCGCTTTTGCAGGCATAATTTTCCTCGGTGGCCCTGGACCCCCCTAGCTGGCTCCTCTTTCCTATTGGCTGGCCACGCCAATACTCTTGTGGAAATCCCTGATCCCAACGTGCTGTAATAAAGAAGCAGCCCCTCAAACCGAAGGTGGCCTGGATTTGAAAACACCTGTGCAACATTCCTTGCAGTGAAATGTCAGTCAAACAACCTTCATTACCAAAGGTTCAGAGCTTTTCTTTCATGTTGCCCCTGGCTGATACTTCATTATTACCTTTTTGAGCCAGGCTTGCGGCACAGCTCCAGAGGTGGCAATGTCTGTTGATTCATCCATCACTTTGGTCCTGACTGCAATATCTTGGCAGCTTTTGGATGGGCTTAAATTTTGTTCAGACAGTTATGGTCCCCAAAGAACGAGGCGTTCTGACCTGATAGCCCACATACTTTTCCACCGTGACCCTCACCAGTGCTTGAAGTCCCAGTGCTCCCCTTATGCAGCATGTTGGCAGAGCCTGCCATCACTCTAGCAGACGCATACCGTAATGCGGTTTATTTAGGGCTATTATGAAATGGCCCTATAACCTGATATGAAGAGGACAGACAAGAGTAGCAGCAGAGTATCAGCTCACTTCTGGCACTGACCCTGACCTGACTATGAACAAGTTCACCAGGGATCTTTGTTATGTCATGTCATAATCTCTATCTTCTCTGTCATTTCTTTTTTTAAAGTAAAAGTTTTGGTTATTTGCAGCCATAATAGAGAGTGTACAATAGAGAGATGAATTCATGGGACGAGAGATCGGGAACCCCAATTAGCCAGTACTTTGGTTTATAACCAAATACCTGCAAAACTCAACACATTCCCATCAGTCTCAGATGTACTTGGTGTTGCTAATGCTAATTAGCAAACTAACATGCTGAGCTAAGATGGATTACATTATAATTATCAACTGCTCAACCCAATTACCATTGGCATTGTACTGTATGTGTCCTTAGATATGATGAAAAATGTAATTTCTTTCTGTTGAATTTTTCAATTTTATGTTCTGACATGCTGCGCTTAAAGTTGCTGTAAGCATGTCATCATCATTTCAGTGAACTATCGGTCCGTTTTTTCACATAGCAATCATCTCCCACCTACCTACATCACCGTATTTGCATACTCCTTTCTTTTTTTCGAGGCAGCTCTCCTCGCCCCTTTCTTTTCAAGCATTTTTTCATCGTTTGGCCTGTTTGGTAGTGTAAGCTGTCACCCGGGCCACTCACCCTGCTCTGTGTGGTTGCTCCAAGCAGTCAGGACCATATTTTGCTGGAGTTATTGACGGACTGAATAGACAGGGAACCCAGAAATGTATTTTTCTTTTTGCTGCAAAAGAGGAGACATGCTGCTAATAACTTAACGATAACACTGTATAACACGGATTACTGTTGAAATGTAGAGCTAATTAAGACTTACATTATAGCAGCTTTAAGGTCTGGTTAGGTTTAGGCACAAGACCACTTGGTTACGGTTAGTTAAAGATTATATTTTGTCTTAAAATACCTGGTTTTGTTGCCACAAAGAGGGCTGGGAAATGTCTCAAGGTCTCACTAAGGATACTCAGTTACTTGGTTGAAGTGGGAAGTAAATGTAATCTGGAACAGTGGTCCCTCGCTCGCAGTGGTCCCCCTAACTGTCAGGCCACCAGCAAGACAGTTAGCTCATATATTTCATAATCAATCTGAATGTAATATGACACCCATGACAAGTACAAATTCAACTTGTCCATTGCTACAGAAATGTACAACGCCAACATTTTATTCTGGTCATTCGGCCGACCTGCTGACAGTCAGCATGTTAGCCATGACACTGTGAGCGTGTTAGCATGCTGATTAAAACTGTGGCCAATGCACAGCCTCACAGATCTGCTAACATGACCGTAGACTGTAAGTCTGGCTTCAGTACCACTGTCATGTAATAGAGGCTGCAGGGGAATGCATTGTGCAAAGGTAAAATCATTTCTATTCTTGTTGACTGTAGATATAGACTATTGTATTGCTTGAGAGGTATGTGACAACACAGTGGATAGGTTTGTCTTTTTTTACAATGACAGATTAGATATTTCAGTGGGATTGAGTGAGCATTTGTGAACATACAGTCCAGGTTACTGATCCCTGCTGATAGACACGGCACTTGTAGATTAACCAAACAGATGTCCCGATTTTAGACATGCTGGCATTGTGCTGCAGCAGCTCCAGTTTCACGGTGGACCGACTGACCGACATTTCCCTCCCTGCAGCCATGCCGCCAGCGTGGCTAAGAAAGTGGTGCGAATATCTGCGGTCTTCTCTGGTTTATCCCCTTTGTCCCCGGAGTACATGTCTTTGGATTTGCTGTATCCATGGTTTTGTAAGCAATGCCCGTGGGAGAAATGGTTACCCTGTACAACCCCATTCAGAGCGTGAGCATCTCTCACTATTTTAACAGCCACCCATTGGTAGGCCTGCCATGAGACATGTCGGCCAATTACAATCCAAATGTCTTAAAAGATGAATGACTGGTCAGTCTATGGCCTTGGCCTACCAGACATGTTCGCCATGAGCCAAGGGAAAACTTTCAACCAGGAGCCCACGTCCATAACTCTCCAGCAGTGACAGAGAACAAGGTCCTCGGGAAGGTCACTGCTGTGTTACAAGGCTTCTGTGTTCACTACAGTCTCAATAGTGGAAGTCTCACATCTGGGTCAAAGACATTCAAATCAAAATGATAAAAATCATAATAACTCCCTGGTGTTATGTTGTTATTGCATGATTTCAAGCTACTACAGTGTAACCAATATTTTTATTATCAGAATGGATCTAATGACTACTCTCATGTGAAGGGTTTTGCTCTTAGTGGTGAGAGTTATTGCTCAAATTTGCAATTTCCTTCAGTTATACTGTTTTAGAATCTTTCAGCAGGTTGTTACCTTGTTTTCACTTTTGTCTGTTTGTTTGATGGTATGTCAGCTGGATTACACAAAATCTTCTGAACGGATTTCCAGGAAACTTTCTTGGAAGATGGGTCTCGTCCCAGAATAGATCGCATTAAGCGCTGGTGTAGATATGGATAGAGAATGGATTGAGGATTTTTTTCCTCATTTTCCCTCTTACACAAGATTTTCATTGTTTTACGCTGTGGATTTTACAAAAGATGGACCGCCCCCATGAAAACATTTATAGTTTTCTCAAGAGCTATTATGAAGCTCCGCATGGTGACTCTCGCTATTGCCATATTGTAAATGCCTTACTCTGCTGAATCCAAAAATGGGCAAAGAGGTGGCGCATGGGTGCTTAACTTTAATCATTAATATGATATTTAGTGAGATATATACAGACTAACCCCCTGTACAGTTGTCATGAAGGGGGAAATTAGGTATTGAGACCAAAATTATATTATATAACATGCTGTAAGCGTGTTTATTTCTGACATGGGGCTCCATGGGGATTGGCTCTATTGGGGATGGCCCCAAGTGGCTGTTCAAAGATCGGAAGTTTTTAGCCTCATTTTCAGCTGATTGGTTTTACAGACCATTCATGATTTGCTCACTGGAGAGCTAAATAAAATAAATCAAATCCCCCAAATTTTTGACATGAAGCCTTCATATAAAATATATCTTGACCCACAAAGCTTACCAACTTTAAATTGTAATCTGCATCTTCATTGCTGATCTACCTCACAAATCTGGGTCATTTCAGGTTTTAATGTTCTGTCAACAGCCGTGTCAGGAACAACAGGCACCAGTGTTGTACTGTTATGACCCCACGATAAAAGGACACCTTTGATGCATTTGTGTTTTGCAGGACCACAACCCAGGCTGTGCAGAACAGGAAACAAAACTGTTTTTTTGATAGACCCAAGCCCAGGCTCTTGGGAGTGTCCGTATTGCGTCTGCATGTTCAGTTTACGGAAAAGCTCCATCAAAGATGCAAAGTTTGCCGAACAGGTGGATACAGTTACGCGCATCCTGCTGTCGCATTTCCGATCATAGACAGAATCCCTTATCTTACTACATTGTCAATATCAGGTTTGATCAAATAAGGTCAGCTTGAGAAGGAAGGTCCTGATTAAAGATTAACATCAGGAACCAACCCTCTGCAAGAAAGACAACAAGCACATTCCCCTGAGTTTCAGACTCTTTCTTTAAAATGAATGAATGTTCCAGACTTAGCACACGGTGATGTTTTCATAGGCATGTATGATTTTATTATTCCACTAGTACTGTATATTTCCAAAATTGATGAAGTGCATTGATGCTTTGCCAATGATATTTAAGGCTCTAAGACACCCGTTTCTGCATACGCCATAAATAAAACCTGTATCAGATTACCTATGTTGTAACTTGGTGTTGCTCACTTGCTGTACAGCAGATCCATGCTGAGGATTCATCGAAAAGTGACCCGAGAAAGCACTGCTCCCTTGTTCTGAGAAGAGCATTAGAGACACAAAAGCTGGTGATGGACACTGACTCGTGGGAATACATGGCAGGGGAGCCTACGTGCACATGGGCACAGACCGAGTCCCGGGCTCTCATTGTGAACAGGAGAATTTGAGCCGCCAGTTGACTCAGGTGAAAATTAGCCCAGGGTTTCAGTAGAGGTGCACTGGGAAGTCAACATACAACACGAACTCAGCTACATAAAACATCAAAGACCTGTACATTCAATGAGGCTATAATCATTATTTGCTTATAGCAACAATGGATCAGATGACTATGTGTAATGTGAAAGTGTAGTAACAAATTATAGTGACGAATGAGAAGATCAGTCTGCTCTCCCTCCTTACAAAGGTGCCTGGCCCAGTGCAGTAGTGTAAAAAGTAAGAAAACTTGGGTTGGGTCGTGTTTGCGGTGGTAGGATAGGTTTTTACATTTGGGGCCTTAACTGAGTAGTTTTGATACCTATTAATATATTTTCTGTGCCTTTACCTAACCAGGTAGTTTGTGTACGTAAATCCAAGCGAGTATTCATTTTTTGCCTAAACTTAACCGAGTAGTTTTGGTTCCTAAACCTAACCAAGCAACTTTGGTGCCTAAACCTAACAAAGTAGCCTAAACCTCACTCTGCTGGGGAGATGACATGTTATTTTTGCACATAAGCCTTTGCAGGCTACTTTGAGTTTTAATGGGACACAGTATATTCTACAGCTTTAACGTTGGATGTGTGGAGCAGCCATCTTGGATTCCGAGCATTGGGTTCATGAGGTTCTTCCGACTTTCTGAATTGGAAATCCAACTTCAATGGAAACACCTATTCCAGTTGAGATTTCCAGCTGGGAACAGGGAAACTCTGACTTCCCAATACAAATGGAATGCACCATATTATTTCAGTGTGGTGTTCACAGCTTGTGTGACACACTTATTGTTCTCTTTTTGAGAGTCATATGAGCTTTAGAGGTGCTGGTTAATGGGTATTTTCCCCTTCAGACAGAGCCAGGGTAGCTTTTTTTCCCCTTGACTTCAGTCCTCAATTATATGTTGCAATGTGAGGAAACGTTTCTAACAGTTATTAATTTTCATGCAAAGGCTTTGTCCAAACAGGACAAAACTTGGACTCCTTCTGACTGGCATCCTGAGCGTTTGATTTAGTGTACAATACCATCCTTCAGAACATTTGCCCGGGTCTTTGTTCCCGCAAAATGTCTGTTATTGTTTTTGTTGGGGGCTTTCAAAGGATTTGCATGTTAAAAACCAAACATAAACAGACTGCTCCATAATGTGTCATTTTTCTCCAAGATGTCCCCTCGTAGTACCCCTGCTGGGGCTGCCGTATGAATGTAGGCGTTCTTCCTCTTCCATCATTATGATTATTTTCTTTACGTTTCAATACGCGTCAGCCGGATACCACCCCGCCACCTGTAACAAAAGGCATGTGCATCATCTGCAAAGTGATGATGTCACTTAATCTCTGCTTGTGTACTGGATGTGGCGGTCCCGGACAGGAAGAGGATGAGCAAAAAAAAGGTGCATTTTTTAGCACTTTAGCTATCCTTAATTTTAGCTTTAGCACAGGAATTTGGTCTCCATGTTAAATAAAATGTATGTATTTGTATTTTATTGCCTTAAAAGGAATGGAAATAAGTCTTGTCTGTCATAACTATAAATGTGTGAGTGATGTAGAGGAAATGGTTTTAGTGAGAATGATGATAGCGATTCCTGGAAAACATGAAGAACTGAAACTTACTGCTGTGTTTGTTTCTAATTCTTCGTTTAAAGGTAGTTTTTGCAACAAAAGAAAAAAAAACCCAAATCAGTTCATTTGGGGTTCACACTCAAACTTTTCCTCAGTGTTTCCCTGTTGTAGTTTTCCCAGGGTTTCAAAGGCAGTAGATAAAATAGGAAGGGAACACATTTTGACAAATCCGACCTGTTAACCTCCCTTTTGTCTGAGCTTTCATGCACTGTGCAAACACATGCATTTCCCTTTGAGTGCTCCTAATTATTTTCTTAATTTTTTTTACATACACTCAGACCGGACATCTCCCCTCAATCCCAAACAAAAGGTAGCGCCTAGTTTTGGTTTTTAAGATTTGTTTTTTCAAGCCTTCGGTAACAAACATCCCAGATCACAGCGGTGGGGTTGAATAGAGGGCAGACATCATATCACCGTCACGGTGAAAGATCATTAGATCACACATGTGGATGGATTCAATAACTCATTGTTAGAGGGCTGATAAGTGACGGCAACCAGGCAGATGATGCATTCAAAACCAGCCTGAGAGCAAGAAGTGATAAGATTACAGATATCAGTACAAAATATAATTGTATCATTCCATTTAAGTACATCTGTATAAATAAATTGTAGCAATCAAAAGTGTGCTTAAAAACAACTTTGCAATTGCAGCCGAACCTCAGACATAAACTGCGTGTATCACATCTCAGACTGCATAGGCTTTACATTATTGTGTAGAAGATAAAAACAGACAATCAAATTGTAAATTACATGGGAGAAACCAATTCTAATTGGCAGAATACATTTGCAGTGTACCATTTTGTTTAAATTTGACATTTCTTTATGTTGCAACTTTCAGTGTGATGTTGTGATGATGCTTATATTATGATCTGGTTACATTTAGGCACAAAAAACACAAACAAACATGAGGGCTAGGAAATGTTTTGGCTTTAGAAAAGAAACCATGTTACTGTCAGCATAAACATGGCTGGAGAATATTCTAAAAAAATATCCAATTTTGTCACACTAACATCAAAATGATCCAATTTTGTCACACTAACACAGCTTAGAAATTGGCTTCACACTAGAATTCTAGAAACTAATTCTCACACGTTTGAAAATCTGCCACACCATCACCACCACATCTCTTCCTCCTCCGGACATGAAGGTCATCTCACATACACATGTGGTCTGAACTTGTTATGACAGATATTGTAGAAATGGTCATATGATACGTATGAACTGGTACAAGAATCTGTCGTTTACAGAAATCAATATGCCAAGATTCTATTCTGGGGACTGTGCCGAGACATCTTGTTCACATTATTTCTAATGTTAAAATAAATGAATAAAATAAAAGAATTTGGGTAAATTAGGGTTGGGATAGTATTGCCACACAATATGTACTGTGCCATCTATCCCTTTAATATGTGAGTGTAGACCGTTGAATGAACATGAACATTCAGAACATGAATTGGTTTGCTGGTCGTAAAAGATAAACCTGCACTTCTATAATCACTGAACATTAAAGAAAGCACTATCACCCCACAGACTGACTCACCACCACACACCTGCCACAAATTACAGCATCAACAAACCCGATGACGTCACCACAAGACCACACATTTGCAAACATTTCACAAAATATTTATTCAATCAGATCAAACCAAACTAGACTAAATTGACTGTACACAGCACGAGTTGAGGAAATCCATAAAGTCAGCTATGTGTGATGTTCATGCCAGCAGGATGTGGCTATGGGTGTAATGTGCATGCGAACAGATAAACTAAGGCGACATACACAGTAAATGACTACACTTTTGGCTTCACTAAGTTCAGGAAACCAGAACCAAGTGCACGGAGTTACTGTAAGCGTAACAGGCACAGATTAGTAACGGATACAACTCTCAGACGGCTCTGATGGAGCATGACATCTGCAAAGTACCAAACTATAGTTATCAAATAAGTGTAGCGATGTAAAAAGTACAATATTTGCCTTCAAAATAGTGGAGTGGAAGTAGAAAGTGCAGAAAATAGAAATTCTCGAATAAAATACCTCAAAACTACATATAGTATACAATAATATACAAATAGCAGTTGAATCAAAGTATATTGAGTATTTTTACTTCTGATACTTTAAGTACATTTAGCTTATAATGTTGTACTTATGCTTAGTGTTAAAGCATAACAAAAAAGTAGTAAGTCGTGTGAATGCGAAAAAGCACTTAGATATATTACATATTGTTATAAATCTATTATGACATAATATATTGTTTTTACTCATGTTACATTACATGTTTACATCTGCATATTCTATATTCTATGTTCTTTTAAGTATATTTATCTATTCATTTTACCTGTGGTTCTGCTATTGCACAATCATAGGAATTGTCTATTTCTTGTATAGATGTGTATAGTAATATTGTTTATAGTATAGTTTGCACTGTATATATACAGTGTGTATATCTTATTTTTTATTTATGTTATGTACAGAGTGTGTTTTTGCGGACCCACCGCTGCTGTAACAAAATAATTTCCTAGTCTGGGATCAATAAAGTTATTCTATTCTATTCTATAATGAAAGTACTTAGTATTTAAAGTGCAAGTAAATGTATATTACACATGTATTAACATTCATGTATACATGATTTAAAAAAAAAAAATGTGATTAAGGAGGTGTGCAACTCTGTGCAGTCTGCAAAGTAACTAGTAACTAAATATCAAATACATAGTGGAGCACAAGTATCTGCCTTTTAAAACGGTACAAAGGAGCAGTAAATGTAAAGTACAAGTACCTCAAATTGTAAAGTAGTTGAGTAAGTGTATTTTACTCACATTCCAGCACTGCTTATACTTAGATATGGGTTTGAAGGCAGTAGCTGTCCCCGCAGGGCTGCCTGGCCCTGTGCTGCATGTCAACGCCTCTGTGCTCTGTCATTGGCTGGTTAGGAGGCTGGGCCTCCCAGCACGACCCATCCCACTATCATTGCGTCAGCTAGCCGTATATTAGCATGTTATAGCCGTCCAAATAAGTTGGACAGCGGTACAACTTCAGCAGCCTGTCACCTCCATCCTGGAAAGACTTTACTCATCCACGCATGAAGTTGTGAATTTACAGCTGCCGGAGCTCTGACTGGAAAACGACGCAGGAGAGACAGACTCACAGCACACCATCTCAAAGCTGCCGCCGGGCTTTTAAACACAAAAAGCGCCCCCCGAAAAAGAAAGAGAGACTTGTGAAGCGTTTATCCCAAGAAAAACTCAAGTTTGAAGGCATTTCAGCGGAGCAACAACAACAACAACAACAACAGAAACCTTCAAGATGAGTGACTTCTGAACGGCACCACCACCACCAGCAGCGGGAGACCCCTCAGGAAGCTCTTCCATCGCCGTCAACTTAAACAAAAGACAACAGAAGAAGACAAAGAGAAAAGAATAAGAAGATCGAATATTTCCCTCGCAGCGCAGCCATGGACTCGGGAAAGGTATTTATATATATGACTCACTTCACTACAGCATCTTTTTTTGTTTTTACATCCTGTCAAACCGGCTCGTTTGCTGCTGGCTCGTCGGCTCCGTGCTGTCAGTGAGCAGCAGCAGCAGCAGCAGCGAGTTCAGCGGGTTCACGGTGCTTTAACATGAGGTGCCTCCACATGTGCCAGAGCGGCGATGATGCAGCTAAAATGGACGTTATCCGTTGCGTCGTTTTTAACCGACGATGCTTCGAATGTTGTTGGCATCAGGCGCTCGCGAGTCTTTTTAAAGTTACCGTTGGCGCTTTTGTTGTACTTTTTTTGTTGTTGTCCACTACGTTCACACACTTAACAACAACTGTATATTTGCTACGTATTATTTTTAAGTGATACACATGATACAAAATGTGGTTTTACCCGGCACATGTTTTTTTTTTTAGCATTCCAGCTTTTCAGCTCAGTTCAGTTGTTTCTCTGACGTCACAGCGACGTACTGGAAGGAATGCTTTGTCACACTGTTTGGGAGTGTGTTGCGCTATTATGTCAGTCGAGGCTGTTGTGGTTAAAAAGCTTCGTGACCACAATTTGACAGGAGCTATTTGTATCCAAGACAGTTTATATTAAGTAGGCATAAGTATTTACTTATATAAAAGTACTTATACAAACACAAGGAACGTTTGTGCGTTTTAAAATGTGGCTTAAACGTGCAGAAGTACTTGCTAAATACTTCTAGCCTCAAAAATTCAAACGTAAAAGTTAATTTCTCTCCCCCAGTAGTAGAAGTAGTCCCTCTAACTGTTGAATTAGTTAATCCTCAGTTAATCCGCAGATTGTTTTCTTGGTTAATCAACTCTTGTTTTGTCCATAAATGTCAATACATCAGTCACGATCTATCAGCAGGTCACAATTTAGATCATAAAGATTTAAGACAAAGAAAATCACGTTGAAGTAGCTGAAACTATATAATGTTTGTCTTGTTTCCGTAAAAAAAAGTATTTTCTCATCCATGAATTGATTAATTCATTGTTTAAGCTCCAAAATATTATCATTACTGATGCATTAGCATGTAAGAAGCACTTCTAAGTTGTAGTGACGGAGGGAAAGCTGATTTTAAGTACATAATGTAATGCCTTTGAATCTACACAGTAACTTTTAACTGTCCAGTATAGTGCAGAAAATATATACGTTTTACTGAACTGTTATGGTGTAAGTAGAAATACAAATTAACAGAAAATAAAGTATTACACAGCTTAAAATCGACTGCTGGCTAAGACACACATAAATAACAACTGTTAATTTTGGCCTTATATGCAATCGTGATGATTAAAGAAACATCATGAAGAGCTCGTGGGAACGTTAATCAAGCATCTTTTTGCGAGTGCATTCAGACCAGACATACTTTATATAAACAACCACCTATGTCATCTATCTATAGGTTTGTGGGTTCCGTTATTACCCGCACATATGATCAGAAGGTAAACAGCACTTATCTGCTGGCTGATACCGCTGTCTGCCTCTCACAAGTGTGGCTTGCGGTCACTGTCTCATAAACAGACGTGCAGCGCAGTGAAGCACGTACACCAAAAACATCCCTCTCTTCCCCCCCTCCCGCTCCCTCATTGATGTGAGACCAGTTAAACCCAGTAGAGCAGCCCAGTCTGACATGGTGGTCAGAAAATGTTTCCCTAGCTGTTGCACTTGCACACTCAGCTGGATGGGTTTGTCGTGGACGTGATGGGAATAGTTCTCTGTGTTCCCAGTTTCCACTGTGACACAGACACAGCAGATTTCTACAGAGAGTGAGAGCCCACCGAGGGAATACACAGTGGCCAACCCCGGAGCATTAAAGCCTTGACCCTTTCCTTCCCAGGCTGTTCACTTCACTCCCTCCTTTGTGTTTTGTTATGTCCGGCGGTGTTGAGCTGTTGATGCGTGCCTGTAGTTAAACAGTAGTTGAGAATGTGCTCACCAGCACCTCGTGTTGAGGATTTTCAGACCTGGTGTTGTGTTGTGCTAAATTATGTGCGTGGCAACTTCAGCGAGCGGCGGTAATTCACAGTTTAAGCCGTAGAAAGTAGATGAGCTATAATTTGATTTCCAGTGAAGCAACGCAGTCAGGGAAGTTCGAATGCCACAGTGTTTGTTTTGAGACCTGGCCAGGCAACTTCAGTTCCGGCAAGGTGTTGTCCTTTTGATTTCATGCTGTAGGCTTGGTCCAGGTTAATGAACAGTGCATTTGTTTCCGGTAGTTGTAGAGATCGACTACTTCATCTGATTTCTCCTTCTAATTTTCAACAGTTTTCACTCACCTTTACATCTCAAAAGGGCTGAACAACTGATTTTTGTTGATCAAGATAAAATGTGTGACAACACACTAAGACGGGGCGTAGGAGTTGCAGCAACAACACCAATTCAGCAGAATTCAAACCAGTAAGATAAGCAAATGTACATGTGATAGTTGCCTCATTTTCATACCACAGTATACCTTAATAAAATAGACTTTCCTGCAACACTAACTGGTTTATTTGGCTTTAAAATAGCACGATTACATTTTAAGGCTATATCACCATATATGATAAATATCATGATATTTCTCCTCCAAGGAAACTTCGTAAATGCTAGGGCTGGGTGATATGGACCAAGTGAAATACACAGTTTGTTCGACCAAATGCCTTGATATTGATTCTGCAACAATATGGTAGGGGATGACTTTTGGTGCTTTCTCAAAATATTGTCAAATTGTGATTTTTGATAAATAATCATCAGTAATGTGGATATAATGACAAATACCAATATATTGCTCAGCCGTCCTACATACTATTTTGCAGACATGCAGTGAACATGCTTGCTTGGTACAAACGCCAGCAAAAATCACATCATCATTTTAATATTTGTTCCGTGAAAAAGTTCATGATCTATGAAAAAGCTACAAATCATTGCAATTACAATGTCAATATACATTTTTCTTTGCCTATCTTTCAGCCTTGAATCTCATTCTTTCAGTGCAGCTGTAGTCTAATAATAATGCAGTTATTTAACCAAATCCCACGGCTGCTCCATCAAAACATGCCAAGTTAATGACGTCAAGACTGACATTTTTTTCCGCTAAGAGCTTCACTCTCAACAACAGGAAGCTTTGTTCAGGTCTGAAAACTCACCTCAGTCCTCTTAATTTCTCCAACAAAGAATAAAAATGGTAATTGGGGTCATGCATACAGCTGACCTGCTCTGTTTTGAACGAAACAGCCCTACACATTTTTACCCCTGACAGACTTGACAGCACAGGTATTTTGATTGGGAGTCCAGAGCCAAAAAAACAGCCTCACATTGTACAGAATTAATTGCACAGGCTTAATTCCTCTCCATCCACTTCCTTTCAGTCCTCTGCCAACTCCTGTCTTCCTTAAGACAGCCCAGTAGATTTACTTTCATCTGCATGACTAGCTCCCTTCAGTATGTCTTACAGTGTAATTGTCAGCCATGTTTTAATGAGGCTTAATGAGGCTCTGCTGCAAAAGTTGGGATTAAGAGATCTAGGAGGGGTTTAATTGAGATGAACAAGCAAGGGAGAATGCATGTTTAATTCACTTTTCTTGAGAAACCGGACGGCTTTGTGTGCACTGTACGGATCTGCACGTCTCACTGTACACAGGGAGGAGATGGTTGGGTGAAAAGGGTTCATTTAAGGTCTAGCTGTGTCTCTTTGGACCTCACGGTTCAATTAAAGTATTCCTTTGTTTAATAAATCTGAACTTTTAAAGGTTGTTCACTTATGTTTGACCTTTAAACATTCGGTCTCACCTTAAATATTAATTTATTCCCATTAACTGTTCCACAGAATCCATTTGAACTATGTTCTTAGGCTGTTGCAGCATAATATGACCTGAATATGTCTGAACATGAGCAATGCATGGCTGTTTTATTAATAAAGCATGTTTCATAAACAGAGGTAGATTCAAGGTGGTGCACAGAGAAGTCAAAGCCACACAAAGCAAAGAAAACATTAAAACAACACAATTAAAAAGTGCTGAACAAATTAGATAAATGTATAAGAAATAAAGTGAATATGATATTAATTGAGTATGCTTAGATGAAAGATTTGTGGGATGGGTACATGGGAACATACTTTGTAGACTACTACTAAACTACTTATTAAATATTCACATTTAATGCAGTTGTAAAGCAGTTGCATTTTCATCCATCTCGTTGTATGTACTTGAGGGCAGGAACAAACTACTATTTTCATTATCAGTTAACCTTTCAACTATTTTCAACTTAATTTATTTGTAGAAAGTGGTGAAAAATGTTGGCCAGTGTCCTCCAAAGCCCAAGATGACGTCGTCAAATGTCTTGTTTTGTCCACAACTCAAAGATATTCAGTTTAGTGTCACAGAGGAGTAAAGATACCAGAAAGTATTCACATTCCAGAAACTGGACTCAGAGATTCTTTTCTTAAAGAAATAACTCTAACAGATTAATCGATAATCGTGAGCGCTCTGTCCCCTTCGTCCTCCTTGAGATAGTGATAATGATATTGATCTCACAGGCATCAAAACCTGCTTGGACTGGACAAACAGACCAAATACTGTAAAAGCAGTCAGCACTCAGTATGTAAATAATCCTATTATACAACAGTCATATTGTTTGTATTAGCCACACTCATGTTCCCAAACATGGAGCCTTACTGTAAACAAGTTTTTATCCGGTCTCACTGTGACTTGCTGGAATTTCACCGGCCCTGAAAGATAAAACACTCCCACTCGTGTTTACTAATGATATATGCATCACATCCAGATAAATGAGAATAATAACCTCTCTTGGGCCACCAGTTCAAGTGTCAAGCCTGCAAACATAAAATCTTCTCAATGATTCTCATTGTTTCGCAATGCTTGAATAAAGGTCAATCATAACCAGGAGTACCAGGAAACTCCAACAAAAAACATGGCACATTCAAGTCTGCCTTAACACGTTGATATGCAGGTTTTTATTGGCAAGCAAGCAAATTGCATCTATATTATTGCATATTTCACTTGAATTTCCTCGTACGGTTACAGGAAAGGTCAGACCTGCTTCCCCGTAGAGGAAGTCTTTAGCTGCGCGTGAATCAGACAAAAAATGCCTTTGTTTTGTTTTGCACACAAGAGCGACAACAATAACAAAACTAAGTTCTGGAAGTAGATTAATTTTTAGTTATTTAGCTACCACATGGAAACAACATTTAAAGTAGCTGGTAAAATCTAAAGAAAATGTATTCAAATATGCTACATACACCATTTTAAGCCCTAGACTAGATTAGTCATTCCATCTCTAGTGACAGCAGTTTCCTACAGTCAGAACTGTGCTAAGTGCAGAAATTAAATCCATATTTGGTTCACCAGACAGACACAGAATATTTGGAAACTGTCCACACGGCACAGATCAGGTGAGGAGGCTTTAAAAACTAAACAGAGCTTAGAGGAGTTGAGTCGAGGACGAGCATCATATCGAATTCTCCACAGCGGTGTAATCTGAGACTGTAGTGATGACGTGTGGTGGGACGTGATGGTAGCAGCGAAGGCCACCACCAGGATTCTGGTCAATACAGGGAGAAGAAGGAAGTGAACTGAGCCACATCATAGTCTGTTCTCCTTTTTTTTCTCTCTTTTTTTTTAAAAGACTATAAAACAGTCTCTGACCTAATTCCGAGGAAACTGGGTCTGGCTCCGATGAGTCACAAATTCAGTAGTGCTTCACTAAAAAACTCTACAAGATCACATCTGTTGCTCATAGGAAAAAGATCATAAACTGATGTAAAGTTAAACAGAATTTGCTCAACTAGCAGTGATTTATTATTATCATCATTATTATTACAAATCACAAAAGCACAACCCTCCTAGAGTCCCAAACCCAGTTTCACCCATCCAATATTTTCAAGGAGCCTGCATGGATAATTTATGTTTAAATGTTACAGGTGAGAATGGAGAAGGAAGCTGTGCCAAACAAAAAACAAACCAAAAAAGTATACATTCATGTGCCTTCATGTTTTAGAGAATTTACATCACCCCACCGGTCAGCTGACTCTGCTTATCAGAGCGTGAGTTGCTGTTTCCCGGTTTGACTTTCTATGTTTGTGTAAAAGTGGAATTTTTTTTACTGATAAATGATAGATAAGTAAACTATCTATCTATGGTTAGGGTCAGGGATTGAATTCAATATCATATGTTCGATGAATCTTATAGATCAAGTTTATATAGGAGGTTATAGATCATATGAGGCTTGCCACAAGTATGAATAATGAAATGATAGTTTATATTACTGGCTATAGTTCCACATATCCTTATTTGAGGAAACTGTTCCTCTGCTTCATTTCCTCTTCCTTCATTCTCATTGATCCTGTGCTTTGTGGACGTGACTAAGGGAAATAACAGCATGGCAGAATGTGAGCATTAAATGTTTGCAGCGATCTCCATTTTCCATTCTGTTAATAACCTGTATCATGTGCTTTTATCAATATGCTCCCTGTCAGTCCAGTGTTTACCCAATACGAGCAGACAGTCTGTGGTGCCAAGCAACCAAAGCTACTATCAACAGTGTTGATTGTATACAAAGGCAATAACTAGACAGAAGTTTCGCTGCAGCCGGACAACATGACGTTTTCACTTGTCACATGCAACGAGGGCAGATTTGCATGAATTTTAATCTGCTCGAGCATGTAAATAAAGTAAAGCCGTGGGAGGAGAGAAGGGTTATTTCCCCCATGAGTCCAATGCTGGTGCAACAAAATGTTTCCAGACGAACGTAGTTGCACCAGCAGCACCACTGTGCATTGATTCAGTTTGGATGAAGAAGCCAAGTTTTCAGAAGGATGGTGGGAAATTACCACCATGCACCCACTCACCAAATGCTGGTGGGTTTTGGCAACTGATAGTGTCTGTATTGAGACAGCCTTTTGGCAGTTCCAGTCAGGGTTTTTTTTTTTCTTTGTGACATCGCCAGTTGGAAGGTGATATCGTGAAAGTGTGAATAAAAGTCTTAGACGTCTTCAGGCCAAATTCCCTAAGTAATTAATTAATTTGCCATGTTGTTGACAGTATTATCAACTTAAAACCTTCGGATTCACAACAGAAAATGTTTGGACATTCCTCAAAATCTTTACTTTACATGCTAGTCAGAAATATCCCTCTTCTTGAGAACTGTTTTGGGGAATTTTGAATTGTTACTTTACCTTTTTAGAGCTCTCAAGAGTGAATTCCTACTCCTTTAATCAGATTTAAGGCTACTTGTAGATTAGCGTGGCACATCGTGTGATGCCAGGCCCATGTGAATGGATAGCTTAGCCATTAGAAGTAAACAAACACATGGAACTCCACTTAGAAATGTAAATAAACCTGAAACCTGCGGCTGGGTGAAAAGAGATACACAACACAATGAGTTGGGCTGGTCACCAACTGCGATTTCAAGGCTGTGATCAGAAAATATTTGTTGTGGGTGTGACTTCATTGTTTCCCCAGTGAGGAAGTCATGTATTATTCTGCTGCCTCTGGTATATTGGGACGAGTAACAGTGTCAAACCCACCCTAAGTGGTTCCTTTTCGAGAGAGAAGAGAAGAGGACAGGTTTGATGTGTGTCATCATAAAAAATATCCATCTATGAACAGTGAAACATTTCTGAATTTTTTAGGTATAAACTTTATTTCTTCATCTAAAGTCCCAGAACTTTGTGATCACTATATGTAGGACTAGTGTGCACAGAGGCCAGTCTAAGGGACCGTATGTAGGTTAAAGGTAAAGATGTCACAGAGGAATGTTTTATTTCACTTGAACACACGCTGCCATCCCCACTTTTAGGCAGTCGCTTGCAGCTGGAGTCAAACATCCATATTTAAGGGAGCAAATAATCCCAGCTTGTCCCTTGAGGGGGGTGAGGTTTAAACTCTTCCCAGAGGAGCCAGACAGGAATTCTCTGTTATATTAAAAAAGCAGCTTGTTGTTCACTAGAATCTTGAGCTGTTTCTTGTTAATTTCAAGGCAAGTTGAGCCGTAGCTTACAGAATGACATCAGCTCCCGCTGGTCTCCTCATTGGCGACGTGGCTCCTTTAAGAGCCCAGCCCACAGTGCTGGAAACTGAGTTTGTTTATATTCTGAGCCTAAACAGCCTTGTCACGGACCTAACGACCCTCATAACAGAGAGTTCCTATTGGCCCAGAAATGTAGGTGGGACTTTGAGTGTCTTTAGTCATGCTGGAGTGGCTGCCTCCAGAAACAAACAGAAGTTCCTTTTCTTCGAGCTCTCCTCCCTATTCATCATGTGGGGGGGGGGAATTCTGGCCGTCACGAGAAATGTTGTTGACTCGTGTTACCCAGACTACTTCTGTCACCAGGAATACTGCAATTGAAAAGTAGCCTGCAGCACCTTGGTGATATTACAGAGGAGCATGTCCAATCCTTTGAAATTGTTTGCAAGAACTCTCCTTTTAATGAAACCTGGTGGGGTCGGTTCTTGTATTTATCTTATTAAGTTTAAATGAAAATTCCTGAGATTCAGCCTCAAGGTTTGAATCAGAGCTGTAATCTTAAGGAAGTTCAAAGAAGCCTAAAAGCAGTGAGTCTTAATCTTGGAAAAATGATATTTTTATGTGAACAATGGATCTCCAAATCCATGATACCATACCTTCAGTCGCCATCCCATTCAGTTTTGAAATATACATTGTTTTTTTCAGCCCTGATGAATGTGCCATTGTTCAACTAATTTACAGAACACAAGTTTCAGACAGTGAGAATCGCAGCTCCTGCTTTTAACTTTGGTGAAACCGAATGTTCTGATTGATTTTCAATTAAAATTGTCACACCCTTTCCTTCCTAGCGAGAAACTAACAGATTCTAATCATATCAACTCTGCAGTTCCCCTCAGCTCTGCAGAGCATCTGAGCATATTTCTCAAAATATGCCTACAGAGTTACGAGAAGAAGAAGAGGGCAAATTTTGGGTGACATCGACCCTTATGAATGTTTAATCCTTTGTTGCCATAATATGGAACCCATCTCACATGAATCTCTGTGGCAGAGGATTGGTGCCTGTGAATCACAGGACTAAACTCAAAACATTAATCATCCAAGACATGATGACTCGTGCTGATATAAAAGATGGAAATAGTAAGCAACTCCTCTGCTGTTAGTTTCTAAATTAATCTGTAGTACGTGTGGAAACTTGTACCCCTGTTCGTGTTTTAGGTTTTAAAATCTCTCATTCCGTCCGGCAAACTCTGAGAGTTGCAAAACAACCAGTTTGGAGTAGAGAAAGATTTGAGCAAACAACCAAAAGGTGAACTGTAGCTCGAGGCCTGTCGGAGATGAGGAAAGAGACAGCGACATTCTCCCCTCTGGTTTATTAACTTTTTGGTATGAGGAAAATCTCTGTTGATCTGCTGGGCTCTACTGAGATCAAGCTACAAGTGAAGTCTACAATAACAGGAACAGGAGCACAGACAATGACATTTAGACCTGGGTCCAATCTGGACCTGTTCCAAAAAAGCGGGTTTACTCAGATGTCTGGATAACTCCTCAACCCTCTCAGACCTGAACCCAGTGTTGAATATACACTCGTCTTGAAACCAACCCTGTAGAATTCACAAGGCAACTTTTTTGGTCTGTCTAATTTCACTGTGTTGCATAATGTGGTGATAGCAAACATCTCCCTGAGACACTTCAGGATATTCTGAACAGTGCAGTCATTGTATTTTTTATGAATACAGAGGCCGGATAAAATTAGAGGCCGACCAACCTGAACAGTTTGTTACAGCTGATATTTTCAGGGTCGCTGAAGCACAGCTGCAAGTATAAAAAGGTTTGCGTCAGTGATACAGCACATTTACTCAAAACACTATTTCTGTATCTCAGTGAAATGAATGATCAGCCCGAGGAGATCAGGTTGTCCCTGTCAGTGATCTCTTTGAAATCCCCTCTCAAAACTACTTCTTTTACCAGAGAGCGTTTTCTGATTTTTTTCCATTTTTCTTTTTTTGTGTTTGTTTTTCTAACCTGCTTGGTTTTATGACTTTTATTACTTTATGTCTAAGAGTTAGAGTTGTTGCAGTGATGATAGTGAATACTTTATCCCATAAACTGGCATCGATTCCTTTAGTAAACTGATCTGTGTGGGAGTTTCTCGTCAAAAAGAAAGATGATACGACTGTAAATCGTACTAGTTGCCGTCGTTCAATGAATCCGTTTGTCCACTGGGAAAAATGGTGAATCACTTGTCAAACTGGTCTGTCTACTGTCCGTAACTTCCTCTTCTCTCTTTTGTCTTTTAGCAAATAACGTTCCCTTTGATGATGAGTGTTGGAACAGCCGTGATTGGCTCCCTGCAGTTCGGCTACAACACCGGTGTCATCAATGCCCCTCAGAAGGTGAGTTATCTGTCTGCAAACACGCCCCTCAAACTGTATCTCCAACATTGTTTTAGGACATGAAAATGTATGAGAACGAGAACTTTCAGGACACATTTAGTTTGTTTGAGGTACTCTTTGGATAAGCATACATGCAGACATAATAATCGCGAATAAACTCCAAGGTCCTCTCTTTTAAACTGCTAAAATGCCATTATTATATGAAGCCCTGTTGCTGCTGTGTGCCAAAGTTTGTCGAACATGAATTGTAATTGTTTAAAAGAGAGTGAGAGAGTACACTTTTATTGCTTCTTTAAGCCCATCAAGATGCAACATTACTGGCCTTGAAGGACATGTATGCTTCCATTCACACAGTAAATAATTCTCCCTGGTAGATCACAGACTTGTTTGATTACAGAACGGGACAGAAAGTGGAGGGGGGTTGGGTGAAAGGGTCAGATAATAATAGCTGCATCCAGGCCTATCAGGCCCAAGGACATCAGTATTAAGAGACACCGAGTGATTCCTGTGTAAAAGAGCGTGTCCATGTCCAAATATGGCCCTCCGCTGACCAGCAGCAGACTGGGAGAAGCCAGACAAGGAAATTAAATGAAGGTACTAGACTTTCACCAATCCCCATAACAATGCCGTAAGTAATAAAAGCTGTTTTCATGACCCCCCCTTGACTATATCTACCGTAAGTTAAAGTAATTTCCTGGGGACTGTCTGTATTGCATGGTGTGTAAATACCAGGTGAACACGCCCTGTAGCTACACAGCTGTTTGAAAGGTCACAGGTGTGTCGCCAGACAGGCTCGAGCTGCGCCTGCTCTTTTTATTTACCTGTGGCATATGAGAGTCCGAGCTGCGCTGTGGAGACTGTCACAGTGATCTGCAGTCACAGCTGTTTGCGGTGTTCTCTCACTGAGGGCGGCCGGATTTCCATTTGAACTCCTCGTCCACAATCATCACACTGTCAAAGCTGTGCTGGACTTTCATGTGAAGGACGCTTTGTAAATGAGAACAGCTTTCATCAGTTGTCTCTGAAAACTGAGGAAAAACAGAACATGGAGACATTCCATTAGTAAAAGTTAAAAAAAAAGAAAAGTTGAAACAGACACAAAGGAGGCGGAAGAGGGAGTCTTGGTACAGATATGATCTCTTTCATTTCTCCTGCTGTCATAAAGAGAAGATGAAGTGGTCGCGCACGTGTTGGAGGGAATTTTACGCCTTGAGAAATGTATGCAAAACTTGTGCAATCATCACGGATTGTGCAATGAAACTTATTATAAAAAAAAAGCCTTTGTGTTGTTTTGTAAGCTGGTCATACATTACAAAAGATGCATTCCATCTACAACTACAACTAACAATTATTTTGATAAATAATAATGATAATTTGGCCTGTAAAATGTCAGAAAGTAATGGGAAAAGTCTCTCATAGGTTTCAGAGTGTAAGGTGACTTCTTCAGATGTCATGTTTTGTACAAACAAAAGTCCAAAACCTTGAAGTAATTAGTTTACAATGATGCCAAGTAGGCAACAGCAGCAAATCCTCACATTGAAGAAGCTGGGACCAGAGATCGTTTGGCGTTTTATTGTGAAAAAAACAATACAAATAGTTAATAGATCAGTCAACATAGTCAAAACTTACACTTATTTCATAGTATTCCATCCAATATTCTGCCTCTACAACACTACAGTTGTTGGAGTAGCAGAGCTTTGCCTCCAGTAGCACGTGTTTGGCTTGATGGAGCTCAGCTCGGGGCCACCGAGCGCCTTGTGAGTGGCTGTTTGAGGGGCTGCGGATCGAGAGGGAGGCAGTAAATATTCGGCCTGTTACACACTGGGCTAGTGTGAACCTGCCCATGGCTCGTTATCCCCTTCCCAATACCCTGCCTCTGTCACACACACACACACACACACACACACACACACACACACACACACACACACACGTGCAAGAAAAACCAGTTACCTAACACTTAATCCTTCATTAGGTAATGACCCCTTAAGCAGCTATAAGTTTACAAATACAACTTTTTATGGCAACAGCACTTCAGATTATCAGCAGCACCTCTCCCCTCTGTGCTACAGCGTGGCTGCGGTGATGTCGGTGACGTAGGACTTGCACTTGTGTTATAGTGTCTCTGATTAGATACGCTCTTTCAAGGGCCTCGCTGCCGCAGCTGTCCTCCTCCTGTAGCACGTCTGCCTGTTCAACAAAGCAAATAAATCCTAATTTGGAAGTCTAATCGAGGGTTTTGTTTATATTATTTTATTTTTTGGAACATTTGTGGTGCTAAAGGTTAGGGCTTCTACACTTTCATGAGATACAGCTTTCCTCTGTTTGAAGTTGGTTTCTTCAGGTCGTCCTGTAGCAATACAGATCTAAAACACTGCTTATCGCTTCCTGAGAGCTCGATAATTTTTTAGCAAACAAGAAAAACTTCTTCTTGGTTTTCCACTTGTTTAAATGCCTAAGTGCTGAAGAAGGTCACTTCACTTGTTGCAGTGAGTTTATTTTCACCGTGTGCTGCGTGCTGAATGAACACCTTGTTGACTCAGCTACCACCAGCTCCAATATCATATGCTGACAGCTCAACAGCATGAATAGACAGCTTGTTTCCTTGTGTGGATAGAACCAGCTGGTGGTTAGGAGTATTGATAGTAAGACTGGAGAGAGAACGCTCAATAATTATGTAACTTCTCGAGATCAGCCTGCTAAGTTAGTGAAAGTGGCACTTTGGCTCCATAGTCTTACTGATATGCTGCAGTCACACTGGCTCAGGCAGACAGCAAAATGAAACTAGCATGCCAATATTTTGCTTTATAAATGTTGTGTAGAGAATTACATCTTCCATCGTGGACGAGTATTTAAACTTTGGACGGCATTGCTGCCAGTGTTCTCTGCTGGCTTCACCTAAATTTGACTTTTCCGCTCTTGTCCCCAAAATCCTGCCGTTTGTTGTCTACTGTCTTAATCCATGTTAATGCAGATTTAATAACACTAAGTAAAATCACCTTAAACTGACTGTACACCACCTGCTTAACACCATGCTGAAGGTTAACAAAGTTAGCGACTAGCTGTTGAACATAGTGGATCGTTGAAAGAGTGTTGGTGGAGACCAAACACGGAGCTTAAGGAGGGTGAATATTGGACTTAATATTTATCAGTTGGCCAGAAACACGACTCCAAATGGATGATCATGTCGCTTAGTACCTGCTGAGTGTGCAGCAAGGCAACTGTTCAACATATCAACCTATGACATATCCATGCGTTTACAACTTGTTTCCGAAACCACTGCAGTGGCGTTAAAAATACAATAATGTGCTCTGAAATCTAGTGAAGTATAGTTGTTAAGTTGCAGAAAATGGAGCACCCTTGAAGGAAAATAAAAAGTTTACTTTATTTTTAAATGTTGCACGTGAATGTCAGGTGTACAGGACTCTATATGTTGACACACTTGAGATATCACTAAGCAAGGTCTTGTGAGTGAAAGTCGATAGTGGGTTTGACCCGAGCCTTGTGTCAAGAGTGTCATCCTATATGTCCCCTCCATCGTAAAGCAGCTCTTAGCGCCTGATAGCATTTCTATTCATAACCTGTTCAGGAGAACATCGCTGAGTATATATTCCACTGGTACATTAAGAGCTGTGGCACTACGTCACCCGTCGAGTGTTTGCAAACACATTCGGGTGATGTTACACTATAGCAGAGGCGCATGACGGAGCTGGAGCTTACAAACAGTAACAACGATGGTGGGGATGGGGGGGTCAGAGACATACTGGTGAGGTCACAGTGTAATGAGAGGTTGCAGACGGGGTGGTGACCTTTCTGAATCATATGAGAGGTGTCAGTGTGACGCAGACATTCGCAGACCCATGTTCAGCCACTTAACCCCTGTCACTACTCTGCCTGGGTGTGTTTGTCAACAGTCATCTGTGATGAGGATGGAGTGGGGGAGGGGAACAGAAACTTGATACCTAACCGTGACTGGCAAACTTCCTGGTTGTCAGGAAATGGTGATGATTATACGGTGCTGCCACCAGCTGTTCACACAGAAACACTCGAGCAAGAAGGAAAACATAAAGCACACAAACTTTTCGCAAGAACTTACATAACCATGACTTTAAAACAGCTTATGTAATGATGATTCTGTTTCTAAGTTCAAATTGTGTTCATGTTTCATTATGCAATATGATAAAGCTTGATCCTGTTTAGTTGATTTAGTCACCAAAGCCAGCTCAGACAGTATTGTCATTGTTTATTTATAGGGTTGAACCAGTTAAAGTTTATTATATCTAAATATCACAACGCATGACTCAAATGGCTGTATACATGTTAAAACAGTAAAAAGACCAAAACAAGCATTAAAAGGACAATATTTGTCCCCAAATGTTGATTTAACAGTCTATTCAGCACAACCCTGCTTATTGTACAAAAACATTTAATAAATGTCCTGTTTTTTTCCCCCGGTGGCAGATCATTGAGAAGTTCATCAATGAGACATGGTTTGAACGCTACCAGGACCCCATTAGCAAGAGCCAGCTCACAGCCATCTGGTCCATCGCTGTGTCCATCTTCTCGGTTGGTGGCATCTTTGGCTCCTTCTCCGTCGGACTCTTTGTCAACCGCTTTGGAAGGTAAACGGGAAACGAGACCTTTAATTACAAAAGCAGGGTAGCCTTAGGATTATTAGAAGAATTTAATAAATCAAGCTTTGATTGTTAGACTCATTGAGTCACTTCAGTAAAAATCTGTAGTTCCACTAGATAGCTTGATTGGATATATTTGTGTTTTTTTTAAACAGCAATTTAAAAACCCAATTTAGTTTGCACACTTTGCCTCAAAAATGCTATTATTCATTTAATTATTTGTGAACTATTTGATTGTCTGCAGGACAGCATTACTTGATTGTCTGTTTAAAAAGGCTAAAAATGTGTGTGTCGCTTGCAGGAGGAACTCAATGCTCATGGCCAACGTCTTGTCCTTCATCGCAGCCGCTCTGATGTCCTTTTCGAAGATGGCAAGCTCTTGGGAAATGCTGATCGCTGGCCGTTTCGTAGTGGGCCTGTACTCCGGCCTCTCCACAGGCTTTGTGCCGATGTACGTTGGTGAGGTTTCTCCAACATCCCTACGAGGAGCCTTGGGTACACTCCACCAGCTGGGCATTGTCCTGGGCATCCTTATTGCACAGGTCGGTAGATAATATTTGTTCGAGTAGCCTTATTGTGATAAAAACATGGTGAAGTCAGAAGAAGCTGTGCAGGTGGTTGATGTATCTGCTGTGTGTCTGGGTTGATTTCAGGTGTTTGGAATGGAGGCAGTCATGGGCAACGATGACTTGTGGCCGCTTCTGTTGGGCTTCATCTTCATCCCCGCCATAATCCAGTGCATCCTGTTGCCTCTCTGCCCCAAGAGCCCTCGTTTCCTGCTCATCAACAAGAACGAAGAGAACAAGGCCAAGTCTGGTGAGTTCACACACACACGCACACACTGACAAGAGGTCATTTCCAAACAGCATTTACAGAATTGCTGTGTCCTCACATTATATCTGAAATTTAACAAAACGCTTAAATTCCAAGTGGCGTTACGGATGTCATTGTGCTTCTAATATGTCCAAAGATGTTATCAAAAGGAAACAACAAGTGGAGCTTGAAGAGTAAACACTCTGCTCTTTCTCTGCACATCCCAGTGTTGAAGAAGCTCAGAGGCACCACAGATGTGAGCGCCGACATGCAGGAGATGAAGGAGGAGAGCCGGCAGATGATGAGGGAGAAGAAGGTGACCATCCCAGAGCTGTTCCGCTCAAACCTCTACCGCCAGCCCCTCTTGATCGCCGTCATCCTGCAGCTCTCCCAGCAGCTCTCCGGCATCAACGCTGTGAGTGTCAAAGCCTAGATGCTGTTCACTCTGAGGACTGACACTGAGATTCTGAAGAAAACAGAAATCTTTTCTTGACTTTCTTGGTACACATTCACATGCTAGTTCACAACAGAGATACATCAGAAGAAGAAATCCAGAACATACCTACATACCAACTTGGTTTAGAAAGAAAACTCTCTCATGTTTGATCTTTGTTGTTGTCATGTCTTCTAGATTTTCTACTACTCCACTCGTATCTTTGAGAAAGCCGGAGTTGAGCAGCCTGTCTATGCCACCATTGGAGCCGGTGTAGTTAACACAGCTTTCACTGTGGTGTCGGTGAGTAAACATTTTACATTTTGAAGTGACAGCAGTGAACTGAAATGCAGATAAGAACAGTAAAAGAGATCTCTCTACACAAGAAGAAATAATAGTTCATTCAGAAATGATCAAGGTCCTTTACTGTTGTAGGGCTGTAAGAAATGATTATTTGTATTGTTCATTATTATAGACAAATAATAATACTTGAATTTGTATAGCATTTATCAAATCCAGCATTACAAAGTGGTTCACAATAAACACGAAGACACAATGATAACATATCAATATTACAAGAGAAATACAACCAATAACAATTGCTGATTAAATTCATAAAAATGCCAAATATATAATGTTGAAGAAGCTGTGGGAACATTCAAATAGAGCTGTGCAATGTCAAATATAAAGCTGCGTAATAGTAGGAAGGCCTTTGTGAAAAGAATACGCCTTTTTAAAATGATTTAAAAGAGGACACTGATATAGCTAGCTACAGTTCCTGAGGCAGGTCACTCTTGTCTTAAGCAAAAAATATTAAATCTTTGTTGAACTGTGTTCAGACTGTAAATGGTTCATTACCTTGTAGTGCTGTACTGACCTTATTCCTCATCCTTTTCATGTTTTTAGCTGTTTGTGGTAGAACGTGCTGGACGTCGGTCTCTGCACATGCTGGGGCTGCTGGGAATGGCCGGATCTGCTGTATTAATGACCATCGCCTTGGCTCTGCTGGTACGTTTCTCATAACAACACAGATATGTATCGACTATACTTGCAAACGGTGGAGGTGGTTGTTTCCTTCGAGTGAGTACCGTTCACTAACCATCGTCCTGTCCTCTGTTCTTCTAGGAAAAACTCAAATGGATGTCATATTTGAGCATCGTGGCCATTTTTTCCTTTGTCGCATTCTTTGAGATTGGACCGGGTCCCATCCCCTGGTTCATCGTGGCAGAGTTGTTCTCCCAGGGACCCAGGCCGTCTGCCATCGCTGTTGCTGGCTTCACCAACTGGACTGCCAACTTCATAGTGGGAATGGGCTTCCAGTATGTAGAGGTAAGAGCAAGAGAAAATAACACAGTGTTGAGTTTTTTGGAAACAAACTTTCTAACAAACTTTTCTATCTATCTTTTGTTATTTATTCTTAAATTCCTTGTTGCTAAAGAATCTTTATTTTGGGTGAATATTCGTTTGAACTTGCCTAAACCTAACCTGCAAAAAGCCAACAGGATAAAGTCGAACTGTTGTTCAGAAGTACCCCTTTATATTGAAAATTGCAAATCGTGACCTTAAAAACCAAAAGAGAGAGTCAGGACAACCCTGTTATCAGATCGCAGTCCACTAAACAGTCGTCTCTCCTCTTGTTCCTCTCCACAGGAGGTGTGTGGCCCCTACGTCTTCATCATCTTCACTGTCCTGCTGCTCTTCTTCTTCGTCTTCACCTACTTCAAAGTTCCGGAGACCAGGGGCCGGACGTTTGACGAGATCGCAGCCGGCTTCCGCCAGACATCTGCCACCGGCGGAGAGAAGCACTCGCCGGAGGAGCTCAACAGCCTGGGAGCTGATTCTCAGCTCTGAGTGACTGTTTTTTCTTGTTTTTTTTAAACTTTTAACAAACTCTCTCTCAGACCTGAGGAGGAACGAGAAGGGTCTACTAAGTAGAAAGTAGACAGACCCATTTGGTAGAGTAATTTTCACACTGTCACCACATTTCGGGCGTCATTTCCAAACACAGAAACAGCCCTGTGTGATTCTCCAACATGACGTCATCTGCTGCCCCTCTCATTTCACACAAAAGAAACTTGATGGGCACTATGTCGCCTGGTGGATGTGGAGAGGGGAGTCGAGGATAGATGGGGAAGGTTTTTAATATTTTAAGATATTCTAACGGAGGAAAAGGTGTGTCTGCATCAATCAACAGACCTTTTTTAAACCCCTTTTTTCACTGAATATATTACTGATGTGTGCTTATGCTCTGTTCTTTGTAGCCAGTTACAGTCAGTTTATTATTATTATCTGATTTAATAATGCTGTAGAGATCAGTTCACTGTGCAGAATACTTGTCTTTATCAATCATACTGTAAAGCTGTATCACTGTAGACTGTAGAGCACTGTAGATACTTTGTCTTTCTCCACCAGATGGTGCACTGCCCTTAGCCAAGGTCCAAATGCTCCACTGATAAGGAATAAATTATTTTTTACCTTTTTAAGTTACTGAGTACACAAATATGTCAGTGTAGTGCTGTGAGGATATGACATCTTTTTAAACTTAACATATTATGCTCTATTGTTACTCATTTACTCCAGCTGGATGATATTTTACTATTTGTATTGTTACAGAAAATGTTTCAAAAGATTTTGTGGTCATAAAGCAAAACTGACAACGCAAAGAATTCACAATTTATTTTTACACAAGTTCTCTCGAGCAGCACATTTGCAAGAGAAGCAATATCTGCACATATCAGCCTCAGAACCTGGCAGGGAGGTTGAATAAATAAATCATCCACCCATTTTACCGCAACACGAGATAAGCACACTCTCACAATCACCAGCCCGCAAAAACCAAAAATCTCTCTAACAGAACCAGAGCATTTGTGAGTTTAAGTGCCTGTAGGGGGAAAAAAAAGATCAAATAGTCCAGCCTCCTCTGCCTTCAGCCTCCCAGCCTTATAACGCCGGAGCAGTTCCAGGTCAGACCGACCTGATCCGTACCGACAGCTACTATCCACGGACAATCTTCACTTTAAGCATTTTTGAGTCGAGATCACCTGTGGAGCGTCCAAAAGTCTGCTGAATTATCCCGAGAGCTGTCTGGATCTTTTCACACAGACGGGAGCTGCAATGCTACGAAGCAACATTCAGAAATCTGAATAAAAAGAAAGAAAGAATGAATGTCACCTGAAAGTGTTTGGGTGGAGCTCCCAGCGTCCCCTGCACCCGATAATCGCCATTATGTGTCCAAGGAGACGGCCACAAATTGTCTTGGAGCAGTGTTGTTAGCTTTCTCTCTTTGTGCTATACTGTAAACGGTTGCTGGTGGAAGAATCTATGTAGTCTGGCTCACGTTGCCTTAGCTGTAAAAATCGCCGTCTATGACTGCTGTATCACTTGTTGACCTTGCTCTTTTTAAAAGCCGAGGATCTGTTTAGCAGCACTTTATTATTCACAGAAATACTTCCTTGTTACTGAAGAGGCTGTTTCAGTTGTTGTGTTTTTATACTCACAGTGTGGAATCTTTGTTACTGAAGAGAGACTTGAGTACTGCTGACGGATGACTTGATGTTTCTGAAATGGGAATGTGTGGAATTGTATCATTTGTTCATATCTTGTGTTGAGCACACAGCTTTGAGTATATATATATATGGAAGTGTTCATCTGAGGGCTTTGATCCACATCCAGCCCCAGAAGTCAGATTCCATATGAATCATTCCATAATTGGTCGTTAGTTATTGTAAATAGTAGATCTTTATAGTGGTTTGTCGCCGGATGGGTTCGCTTCACTCGTCCTGGCGAGCACCGTAGCTTCCGCGCTCTGTGCCTTTCGCACGTCCTCACCAGCAAAGTAATGCACTCCCCCCCCGCACAGACTGATGCCTATCACAAAAATACCAATACTGTATTTTATTAGTGTATATAGATCAAATCCTGCTGGGGCATTTAAATCCTAACGTAGCCACCGTCGAAAAATCATCAAATCTCGTGGCACATGTTGGCGGTCTGAGCGCAACATGATGTAAATATGAAAACACACTACAGCCCCACACGCTCCAAAATGATAAAATATTTAACTTTAAAACAACTTTTTTTTTTTCTCCGTTAGATAAATGAATGATTAGTACTGTAGCGATGTACATATTTAAGCATTTAGCTTCCACACTTCTGCTCCCTTTTGATTTTATATCTTAAGATTTGTTGTGGCCTAATGATACTATGGTGATTCTAATTCATATGTTACATGTAAGGACTGTGTTAATGAGACGCCTTGTAGTGTTTTCATCTTAGTGCACAGAGCATATTCTAATGTTTGTCATAATAAAATTATTATTATAAAGATCTGTGTGTATGGTGCTGGAATGTGAACTGTGATACACGATGTCCTGAACACAGTCTTGTGTAAGTGGTTTTTAATGGCTGAATAAAAGAAGTCATACACACAGAGCTCAAGTCTTCCGGGTTTCAGTTTGTCCTTTTGTTTGAATTAAAGCTGCAATAACTGATTTCTGTCCACTAGGGGGCAGCACAACGACTCAGGACTTAAAAAGTTGATTGGGTGCACATGTTGGCAAACGGTTCCTGATTTATGGAGGAATATTAGGAATCATTCTGTGGCTATTTTTATCTGGTGGGAAGCTTGAATGCTTGGGATGATATGCTGCTGTGTCAAATTGTTATCACTTCACTATTTCCAAGAACTTAATTGATCAGGAACTGAAAAAGGGTTGTGATAAAGGCAGGGAAGGTGAACCCGACGAAGATTGAAGATTCATCCAAGATCACGGCAACACAAGAACAGGCAAACACAACAGACGACTCGACAAAGACTGAACTAAAGACCGGACTGAAATACAAACTAAACTAATGAGGGGGATGACGTGAAGACGGGTAACAAAGAAACCTGGCTGGTGAGGAGGAGCACAAGAACACAGCAGGTAAACAGCAAAAGAATCCACTGAAACCAGAAAATACACAGATCCAGTGTAACGGAAATGACAAGACCATGGAAAAACCATAAGAGAGGACACATTAAAAAGCTAGACAAGAAAATGGTGAATATTAATCAAATTGAGTTGAAAAAAAAGCTAAACTGTAACAAAACTGAATAACCGATCCAAGAAACTAAAGAAGCTTGATGATGTACATGAAGTGACACATTATTTAACATGGAAAAGATTCACACAACACCTGAGAAAACTACACTAGTCAGAGATTTTTCTAGCCAACTTGATTTTAACATTGCAGAAAAATAAAACAAGTCAGAACATCGATATACACAAATATTCAAACACCCCCTCGCTGCGCCTGAATTCATCATAAACCAGTGTGAGAGAAAAGGTCGAATTAAAAGTAAAAATGTGTCCGTAAGAAATTATAAGTGGGAGAAAGTAAACCTTGAATTGGTTTTAATTCCATCGATTCTTCAGTGCCTCCTTGTATTTGCTGGCGAGGCTTCAAAGAAACAACCGAATCTTCAGTTTTCTCTCAAGTGCCGGACCTCGCGACCTATTACACAACAGCTCTGACACCGGATGACTGGTTTAATGCTGCAGCGAGGTCTCTGAAAGGGTGAAGTTAGTGCTTTGTGTTAAGCTTATTTAACCACATCTCTACAGAACACTGTAGGTGGACGCTTATTCTTAGCTTGACCCCACAGCGAGGGGAAAAAAAAACTGAGTTCACGGTAACCTCCGCGAATGACCTCGAGATGGATGAGATCAGGCCCTATCGTTCCTCGAGACGCGCTTCGCTTCACTCGTGTCCTTCAGCCGTCTTTAAAGGGCGGGAGGATCGCCTCACTCGCGTGCCTTTTCATAGACGTCCGTTAAATCCCGGCACCGCAATCTTTTATTTTACACTGATCTGACCCCCCCCCCCCCCCATATCTCTCTGCGGAGCTAACACCTGCAAACATTAGAGTAATGATCTCCCATCATCCGTGACCTTTAAGCTTTAAAGCGTTTGCAAAGAAAAATGTTTAAAAAAGCAGAACAAGCAAAACACATTTTGAAGTCCTGGTCTCGGTCCGTGAATTTTAAACAATCCTGAAGGTCGCTGAGAGCAATTTTTCCGACTAATGAGATACAGGAGAGGCCCAGTCCAATGCAAGCATTTGAATATGTTTGATCGTGCCCCGTTACATGAGTGTTTGTAGCTTAGGACAGACAGTGAGACGGCCACGACCTGCAGGGCGGAACAGAGCAGAGACGCCCTCTGCAGCGCAGCGATGGACGCAGATATTAAACATGTAACCCCTGGTTCAAAGGCATGTTTGTAGTTAGATATAACTGTGACGTTGCCTCCTGTCCTGCCGTTATTGATTTCAGCGAAGGGGAAAGGAGGGAGGGAGGGAGGGGATGAGAGTCCTCAGAGGGGAGGAGACATGCTGTACACAAGGTTAGCCGACCCCTATTAAAAAGCACATTTTCACAATTTCCACGGATTATCTCGGATTCATGCAAGTGTAATTGTCGCGACCACCGGAGCCTCCGTGTTTGATTGTCCTCCTTGTTCCCTAATCCCGCGCTTAGGCGCTATAAAACACATCCTCACTTTGATGGAAGCGGATGTCTGGGAATCCGTCCAGGCTACTCGAGATGTTATTATCACTTCCACTGATGAGCTCGCTCCTGGTCGGAGTTGTCACAAAGCTGAGGAAATAATCCTCGAGGGTGCACTGCGCAGTTTTGGAAAGGAAACACAAACTCAGAAAGGTGATACTTACGGGGTTTAATAAGGTAATAATGCAACTCAGAAATATTTACGCCGTGAATGTTTTTTCCATAACTGAATACACAATCCACCCTCAGAGCGGAATAATGTCCCCGGAGCAGCTTGAAGCGTGGCTACTTAGAAGAGCCCTGCGAATATAACCAGAGGAAAACGGCATGAAATAGTGATGCTCTTTAAAAACACTTCAGTTTATTCAGTCATGAAAATCAACCAGTGAGGGTTTTTTTTTCTTTTCGGATTTTCTTCCCCCAAACTACTCGGCGTTATTCCCTCACATCTGCATCAGCACACATCACATGCTCCTCCTTCCTGCAGTGCCATGGAAGAATAACCGGCGACAAAGTTCCTTTAATTCGGTAGCAAAACATCGCGGCTTGGTCTCACTGCAAATGGAAATGCAAATCAGCGCGGCATAGTTTAATTCAGTGCAGTCACAGAGTGACAGTGGTTAAACCCCCCAAAAGTGCACCTTTAAAAGATCCTCTATCAAGACTTCCACTTAAGTTAGCAGCTAACCGGCTAGCCTCAGCCTGTTACGTCTCATAATACCATTGCAGCGCTGCTTCCGATAGCATTCCAGCGCTCTATCACCCCTGCTCAAGGCCTGAAAACCTCCTCTTCACTGTCCAAAACACCATCACTCCCGCGTGCAGAGTAAGATAATAAGACCTATAGATGCATTGCTAATTGAGCTAACTCGCTAATGGCGGCCACAGTAAGCAGCCCTTGGAGATTCCTCTGGTGATATTCTGCCCCGTTTGTTTGGAGTACCAATCCATGCGGTCGTTTCTTACATACATGCGGCTTCAAACTTCGAAACAGCTCAGATGTGGATTGCGTAACAGGGCTGCAGATCAATATCAAGCCGCCGCAGCTGATATTTTATAGATTAACTCTCTGTTATAAACCGACAGCGTCCACAGGCTGCAGGCTCGCCGCTGCGAGACCAACTCCACAGATCTGCAAATGAGGAAGATCTAACCGGTGCTGAAAATGAGACAGAGATTAAAATCAATGGATGAATATTGATGAGGTGAGATGTACGTCAGGAAGAGCCGGCGCTGACTAAAAGTCGATCTAGCGGGAGTGTAACGGGAGCGTACAGGACGCTCAGGGCGGTGGGTGATGTCTATCTAACCTTGCTGTGATCCCACCCCGCGTATCAGCGGCGACAGCAGCCTTCATGGGTGGGTGCTGCTGCTCTAAAGTGTCCAGAAACTTGGACATCATCAGCAGAGCTCGGAAAGTGAACGGGAGCCATTTTCTGTCTGGTTGGCTTTTCGAGCTGGACCTGTGACCCCTGTTTGCTCTGGGGGGGGAAAGCGCTGCAGCCGCCAATACTAATAGACCGGCGGCTTCACAGGAGAGCGAACATCAAACAGGTTGATGCTAACGAGTGGAGGTGTGCCCGGAGAAGTCTCCCCCGGAGAAATGAATGTCAGGCTGAGGGAGAAAAGATGGACAAAGAGAGAGGAGGTGTGGCGGGTGAGATAAAGTTTTGACGACAGTATCGGTAACAGCAGAAGTCCGATCGACAGATTATTCGCGCATCAAAGCGTTCCGTCTCCTTTCCTGTTTTGGAGGCAGACCCCCCAGACAGGAAGCACGTCGCGCACATAAGATGAAGCTTAATCTTTCAGTGTTCTGTTCACTAGTGCCTCGTCAGAAACGTCTCTCACGTCAGGGAGCGGAAAATTCTCCACGTGACATAAACCTGCAGAGATCTTCGAGGAACGCTGCAGTTCTCCGAAATGTAATTATCTCATTTCCAGGCAGGAGTCTTATGCTGGAGGTTTTCTGTTTTTCAGGGTTTCATGCTGTTACAACTATCTGCTAGAAAAGAACTGATCATATCTTTTACTACTGGAGGTGAATTTCAGGGGGGAAGAAAAAGGATTCTGGTTCTGGTTGTTAAAGACGGTTGTGGGAATCCTAAGGGTCTGATTTTTTTGCAGTCATGCAGCAAAGAAGGGGTGCAGCCGGCGACTTATTATCGGAGGGTCGCTGGTTCGATTCCCCTGGTCTGCATGTCAAAGTGTCCCTGGGCGACATACTGAACCCCAAACTGCTGCTGATCAGCCATCAGTGTGCGAATGTATGTATGAATTATTGTAAGTCGCTTTGGACAATATGGCAGATTTCTCACAGATCACTGACAATATGTCTTCTAACATATTACATATTATTGTCCAACCAACTGTGACTGTGAGTTAAACGTCACAAACAGACACGAGGTGAGAGTTTCATCTTTTTGCCTTTTTAAGAGATCTGTCCAGGAGGCTTCACCATCATCCGCAATTCACTTGAGTTATTTTCAGATTTGAGCGGTTCCTTCATTTCCTTTGTGCATTGCATTGTGGGAGAAAAGCAGTCATTAACAGCCCATTCAAAACGGACTGTTTTAATATGCATTAGTTTTGTCACTCTGGTGGCGTGAACACACTACATACTTAAAACTGGCTGAGAATAAGCATGTAGAATTCATCTGGGACATGTCTTTTTGTTTTGTGCCGTCTGTAAGTCAATCAGTCGATCAAATGATATAATAAAAAGGACCGTCAGCTGCACTTTGCTGAAAATAATGAGCAAAATAAAATAACTGCAGAGAAATAATAACTGTGTTGGATGTTTCAGCTCTTTACCTTTCCAACCAGGACATCTTCTGCACTGTTTAAGAAGTCCAAAGCCATAATACTTAACAGATTAATGATGAATTCTCTTCCATACGCAGGTTTTGAGCTGCTACACATTTATGAGGAGGATTTACAAATTGCATTAATGGTCCAGCTCTAAGCTGCGCTGCTTTGCTGGCTCCCGGCTCTGCCTCCTCTGACTGTGCACATTTTCCTTCTCTTGAGTCACCGCAGTCCATTTCACAGATTGTTTCCCTCACCTGTAACAGCCCCATCAATTCTCCCAGAAGTCCATGAAAGTGTAGAGGAGAGATTTACATGGCGAGTTAACACAGCGGAGGGGACAAAACCTTTTATTGAGCAGTAAGAACTATCAGCACGTTGTTTTTGAAACACAGACTAAACTCCATAATCTAAAATAGTTTTGACAAATTTGGAATGAAACTCAAAAAACATTTATTTTTAAATTGTCTTTTTTTTTTTTTTTTGCAAAAAAGGGCCTTTAATGAAGGCCCAAGAGATAATTTAGACCGAACTATTTGTGAATTCTTCTCCACAATATACTGTCTGTCATACACAGAAGCTACACAAGATGCTTTCAGACACAGTCAGTGAAAGCTGAAGTTAAGAACTCCACACAGAGATTCAAGTGTCTCTGATTTTGGCAACAGAAATAACTCCGGAAAATAACTCGACATGTGTTCAACGATTCACTGAAAGGGAAATGAGCTAGTTTGCTGCCATCTGTTGGACTGAGCAGACTGTGTAAGAGCTCAGCTGGAGGAAGTCATCAGATATCATGTACTGACTAACATACATGACATACACACTATAAATTAAAGGCAAACTATACTGGTTGTACACATTAACATCAGTTTGAGCACAGCTTCATTGTCTGATGTCCTCTCAGCTCTAGAGGAGATAACTTCAGGAGGGTGATTGGATTCAACTTTAGACCCCAAAATCTGTAACAGAGGCGATTGAAGAATATGAGCATAGGCGGGCAAACAAAAGATGCTCTTTAGTTGCATTATGGGAATCGTAGCTCACAGTGTTTTTGAGCCGCTTCAGTTTTGACCGTTCTGTTTTGATCTGAGCCGTAGCTCCACCTAAATCGCTGGAGTACCACTAATGTGACACAATATATAAACGTTTCATACCCACAATATATGTAGAAATGTACTGTTATATATTTAAAAGGACCAAGATGTGGTTTGATTTTACTCAGCTGTGTATGATGATTCCAGACTGCAACCCAATAATGCAGCAAGATAGAACGCTGTTGACGCACATTTGTGCGCTGAGATCAGATTTGAGGACACAAGGAGGAACAAAATAGAGAAATGAGACGAGCCCAGAGTGTCAGTAACACCGTAACACCGAAAACATCCACCCTAACCCTGAATGAAGGCTTTTACATTTACACACTCTGCTTTACCATGTACGCATCAGCCATCATATACTGCACCTGTGAATGCATAAATGCATATGAACATTCGCACAAACAGATAATAGCACAACTGTTACGAACACAATGATTGAGATTCCTTTGAGTTCACAACACACACACACACAAAAAAAAACATGATTTAGGAAAATGGAAAATCTTTCAGATATTGTATCACAACAACCCTACGGCAGTTTGACTGATTTTTCCCTGGAAAGCATAAAAAACAGGATTTGAAAAATAAACACAGACGTGTGTTTTTGGAAAATTAACCCTCTAAATATACAAACAACATGTATATAAACTCATTTATAACAATAACCAATATTTAATCTGCTGCACCATCTACATAAAGACTTATAGGCATTTTATATTGTTTATTTTGATGTTTTATACATAGTTAGACATTTGCATACTAATTGTTTTGTGTTTATTTTGACCTATCTTTGTTTAGAGCCTTCGTTTTTCACTGCACGGATATTTCTATATATCTTCATACAACACCTCCGTTCTGTCTGATAAGGAGACCGAGAGCAGCTCAGGAATCACTCGGTGACCACATTGGTTGAAGATAACAACGAGAAATAAAGCATAAGACATCATCTGCATAGAGAAGTAAGATGTTGCTGGTGTGTTATCGGATTAATAACTGGTGTTAGCGGTGGATAATCTTCTGGTTGAGCGAGCAGCGCCACTGACAGAGCGGCGAGATGAGTTCGTAGAGGACGCCCCTTCCTCCGTGCGAATCGTGTTATTGTAAATGAGACTTCACAGCTGGCTGCATATCAGTGCAGCAACAGAGGAAGTGAAGCAAAGAGTGAGAGCACCGTTATAACTGCCTAAGATTGAGTGTGTTTGGACACATGACAATAACACTAGATGAAGGACAGAAGGTCATATGTATAGCAGGTGTCCTCTTCCGTCCTCCTTGGCGTCGCGGAGCCGCGGCCTCCTGTTGTGTCTGTTATTGTTCCTCCTGTGGAGTGTTCATTATCCCGCTGCCCCTGGTCATCACGCCATCACCTCCGAGTCTTGACGCCGGCCTCTCTGCTCCGCTCTCCCCGCCTCAGGCGCCGTCCTCTCTCTGGCACTCTGCCGCCAACAATGTGACCCGGGGACATTTTCGAAAAAACTCTGTGACTCTGAGCCCGATTCTCCACGGACAAAGTCAGGTCAAGGTGTTACAGCCGGAGAACTCATTGGTAAAACACTTCGATAGTGGAGACGATAGAGGTGACAGCCATGGATCCTTTTCATGATGACAGAAACGCTGGTGACAGAATCATCAGCGACAGCAATTTGTATTCAGCCCGGCTCGGACCGACGAGCCGAAATGAGGTCGTCTTTAAATTCAAAGCTGTCATCGAAACACCAGTCAATCAGTTTGCACCTATTTTCCAGTGAATGTCATTGTAAGTCGAAGCTTACTTAACAATTTATTATGCAGGAGCACAAACGCGTGTCTCTGAATTTTCTTTTTTTTTAATTTTTTTTTTTAATCTCCATGATTACTCCGCTGAAGCCGGATCTTTAAGCCCTCAGGAGGACCGTACAAGAAAGGAGATTGTGATGAAGGAGATTATTCTCCGCTTGGGAAACGCGGCAAGCAATGTTTTTTTTTTTCCGACAAATATTAATTCAAGTTTAAATTATCTTCTGGAGAACAGCATCAGATTTTTTAATATTTATATGATGTGTTCCTGTTGGAGCGGCACGCTGGGAGGATGTAATTGTATAATTTAAGGGTGAACAGGTGGAGGGTTCAGCCCCTGACTCATCCTGTCTGCGTGTCAAAGCGCCCTTGGGCGAGACACCGAACCACAGACTGCTCCTGAAGACCCGGCCGGTGCCTTTCACAGGAGCTCGCTGCCATCGGTGCTCGAGTGTGAACAGGTGAATGAGGGGCAAAGTAAAGCATTTTGGATAAAAGCACTATGTTAATGCCGGCCATGTCCGTGGAAACTCTCCCACGTCTGCAACTCTAAAGCTCCTTGAAAGTTGTACTTTTGAACGTGTGCAGCTTTATGAGTGTGAAGTGTGAACATCTCCACCCAGAGTACTTCTATTGGTGCTTCAAGAAAAACTTGAAAAGCACATTACAGTATGGAATAATTGTGATCTCTAGCTTTTAGCCAGTGCATAAGACAACACTGTAGGCGACTCATCAAACTGCAGACAACAGGCAGCTCACTACAGTAAAGGGAGATCCAGAAGGATTATATATACTAGTGCAGTGCCCGTTGGGAATATGTGTTCCTATAGAAAAGTGGGAGGTTAAGAAGCATTTTCACTGATGGCCAAATGAGGCTGTTTGAAGGTGGAACGTCAGGGATATTTAGGTTTGTTATGAAATCCGATATTCCAGGGTATAATTGTTCGTTTTTGACTATTTTTGATTTTGCCATTATATTTCACCTTAAAAACTATTTACTTGGTGTGATTATTTTCAGCACAACCTCACATGTTTGACATATTGTATTAACACAATAGACCTAAAATCACAAAAAAAACATAAAATCTGAGTAGAAAAAGTTATTTTTTACTGTGAAAACCACAAATATGTTTAACAAACCATTTTTTAGTACTTAT
>CAEMYA010000214.1:494554-522505 GCA_903131615.1 Diplodus sargus
AAAAAAAAAAAAAAAAAACGCTAATGGGAAGAGAGGCGGGTGGCACATGGGAAAGTTCTGAAAATGTACTCTGCTGTTGCCCTCAGTGTAAGCAGCTCCGGATGAGAGCATCAGCTAAAATGCAAATGTGATGCATGAAGTGTGAGCGAAGGAAAAGTTACTGAGAGCAAAAAAAAATCAAAAATGTTCAGTCAGATTTCAAGGCTGAGATCCAGTGAGATGGACGGAAACCGTGATTCATTTGACTTCCCTTTACGGTGCGCCTCCGGTATGTTACCACTGAATGTGTTGATGTAGAGCTACACACTGAACTGGCAACATAATAAACCCACAAATCACACATACACACACACACAGCACACACACCCATCAGCAGCAACTGTTCCATTTGCATCTCATTTAAAAAAACAAAAAACAAAAAAAAAAAACAGGAAGCAAGACAGAAAGCTGTAATTAACCAAAGTCTCTTCTGCAAACTAATTACCCATATATCCACTAAATCAGCTGCACTGCAAAGCACAATCCCTTCCTGTGTAAATTGTCGTGTGTCTCACACAATCACACACGTGCAAAGTGAATCGGATGCGTTTTAAGTACAACTGGTGAACCATCTTGAGCATTCGTCTGGCTCCTTTGGGACGGAGTTCTCTGATCTGTCATTACGATGTTTACTGCCATTTATTATTAGACATTAGAACAAGACTACAGCTCCCATCGCTACTTATTCACTGTCTGTATGTGGAGAGGCTATCCCAGCATGCTTTGGGTGAAATGCAGGGGGAAAAGTCCATTAAAAGAGCCCTCGGACTGTGGCGGGAACCAAAGGGCAGCCATGCAAAGAAGATCCGATGTCGCCTCACCAGTGCATGTCTGTATTAGATGTTTGTGTTCATGGACCCCGGAGGACCGATTACTTTTCATGTTGTGTTGAAGGAGTTGAGTAAATGTCCGCTGAAGTATGAAGAATGCATCAATGGTGTAAAAGCAAAAAAAGCGACTCAGGAATAACTGTTAAATTCTCATATCCTCGGAAAACCAGACAGCTAAAAACCAACATCCTTAACAAAATGATCGTATATTATTTTTCCCGTACACCTTTTTGTCTGTGACTGAAAAGACACCTGTCCACTCCACCTGACATCATGCACCAAAGTGTATGTTCAAGAGAGACTCAACAATAAGCTGTCTTTCAAATTAGACTTCAAATATTGCTGTGTAATAAAACTATTCAAGAGGAAATTATATCGTAATCTTTAATCAAACACACAAAAAAGGCAGAAACCAAAATGCCCTTTTTGTACATAAAGTCTGTTCTAACACCTTTATGAAATTCAAATATATTTCTTTTAACTGTCTTGTTTTTCTGAAGAATTTCCAGTACCACTTGGTGCATCTCGTCTTCCCTCCACCATTTTAATTCATGATGTCATATCTCAGAAATGACAAAGAGTTAAGGAGATAATAATTAACTCGAATCATGAGTTTGGGGACCCGCCAACTTGTGATTGGGACATCTAGCGTAAAATGGTTGAAAATGGCTTCCAAACATCTGTTCACTGTTCATGACTAAGTAAGAGGCAAACCAGATAAAGCAGCGCTAACGACAAAAAAACGGAATGTCTGTTGTCATCATATTTTACCTTTTTTTTCTCTTTTTCTCTTTTTTTTATGATTCACGCAGTGTCCCAACATTACTGTAATCGCAGTCTTGTGCAGCTGATTGAGAATTTCTTTTTCTTTTAAGATTTGTATGTTCACACACAATAACATGAGTGGTAGAAACCACTGGCTAAAATCAACACGTACTGCAGGTTCTCGCTGCCTCAGCCACCCGCAGACACAAACCACGTCCCGTCTGACCCACGCTGCCCCGTCCGATCAATTACCCCTGTGGTACACGTGTGATGGATGATCCCCACAAATAATCCAGCTTGATAGATGAAACCTATTGACTTGTCACACGCATGTATTCTGTCGGGGGGCCCGGCGGTGACAGGAGCACCGAGGGGGTGGGGTGGTGGGACTGAGCCGCCAGCTGCAGAACCGAGGGTGAAATAAACTGCAGATTAAAAAGACGCTACAAGAAATAGAAGAAATACTTTGTTTGTTCACCTGCAGTTGACTCGCGGGCTCCACCAGCGGGGCGGTTCGTAAATTAAATTCAGCGCTGAAATAGGAGCCGCCTCTGTGCAAACAACCCGTAATGTATTGTTAGATTAGGCCGAGTTATGGCGCCTCGCGCAGCTCCACTGTCACCGCTCAATCTGTCGTGGCGGTGGACAAACGGCCTCACACTTGAATTTATTATCCCGGCGAACAATGCACGTGCACACCTGCCTACCTCCCCAACACACACACACACACACACACACACACACTGCTATCCTCCTCCCACCTGTTCGCCTTCTCCACAGATCTGGTTTTCAATCATCTACGAGGGGGGTTGGGCGCAATGGTCTTTTCTCACAGGTGCCCAACAGTAATGCTCTGGCTTATTACACCCGCGCTGAGATTAAACTGGGTTATATCGATCCCAGGCTCAATGGAGCTTGCGGCACGGACCGGCAGACACAGATCAGCCAGCCGTGACACCCCACGGAGAGGAGGATAAGGGTGCTGCTTCTGCGACTCTGTGAGCGACGAGTGGCGATAACATATCTGAAAAGGAAAAAAACCTTTGAAATCCACTGGAATCGTCCAGCAGGAGACCGTGCAGATGTTTTGTGAAGGCGCCCCCTTCGGATGAACACATCTTCCGGGCGCTGATTAAAATTTCACCAGAGAATCCTGCACGGTGGAGCAGATAACTTTTCTTTTTTATTTCTGTCTGCAGATAAAGAGGCGCGCGTTTCGCCGAGAGCGCGTTATTGACGGGCACAATTGCTGTTTCAAACGCACATTCGCCCTGCATGGTTTCTCCGCCTCGATTTATTTCTCCAGCCGTGTATCCCGAAGAGCATCAAGCACACGTCAGGAAGCGCCTTCAAAAGACGAATCAGTCCGCGTGTGCATCTCCACACCGCTGCAAATCACCTTTACCGGCAACACACAGCATCGTGCAGATAAAAAAGCACCACTGATAAGCCCGAGATAAAAAAAAGAAACAATAACACCTGTGAATTCCTTCCCAACCATTCTTCCTACACTCACAGAGAAACAGTCCTGAAAATGACTTGTTTTGTGTTCTTTGTGCAAAAAGTAGGTATAACATTTAAACGGAGATGTATAATGTGCATTTTCAGGATCATCATTTCATTTTGGGTTACAGCTAGAATAGGTTTACATGTTTAATGATCAAAAGCACATCAGTTTTCTCCCGTTTCAGCTCCTGTCTCTTTAAGCTCCCTTCCAAATACGGAGTCTGACGATTGGTCAGCTCACACACGCCTGAGCCAGCACTGGGAGTCGGCTCTGTCGTGTTTTCAGCTTCCATTTAGCTTCACTTTGACCATTTTTATAGACAGGTTGATTTGTAAATCGAAAAAAGTCCTGAAAACAAAGACGGGTTGCTGTTCCGGAGGGTCAGGGGGAACGAAACACATCAAACATCCACTGTGCCTGCAGCGCAGCGGACAGCGCCTGAGGGCAAGCTGCTAACGAGGCTAAAACTGTTGTTACAAACTGAGCATTATTCATTTACACTTACTAATCAGAGCATTCACAATAATCAGCAGGGAGCGCTGCGTAGTAACAGCTAATTAACATCACTGTTTGCACGCGCCCTCGTTCTCTCTCTCTCTCCTTGACTATCCCGTCACCTCCCTGTCGACTCGTCTTCCTGTTGGTGGGCGGCACGATGGGGGGGAAACTGAATTATGGCTGAAAGATCTACAAACATCCACAAAAAGCAGCAGGCTACTGAACTAGTCGACATGTCTATTATGTCCGTCTGTCACTGAGACTTCAGTTGATAGATTACATCAAATATTACACGACATTTATTTGACGGTGACAAAAGGAGGTGATGAATCCCATCAAACACGTTAGGCTCCGGTCCCAATCTGGGCAGGTCCCGGTCCTTTTCCTGCGCAAATTAAAGTCTCAATAAAGGCACAGATTATGCAAAAATGTGACATGGTGACATCACGTGTCAAGAAGTCACGGAATTAAAGGCGGGATTTCCGAGGAGGCGTTTCAGGCGCTTCAGGTGCAGCGTTTTCTGTTGGCGATGACTTTGGGCTTTTTAACTTTCAATATCTTTTGCATGCACAAGAAAATGTATAACAAGGTTATATAGATTTCCTTTGTATTAAAGCTCCTTCAAGACAAATCAATTTGCACGTGCATTGCCGCGTGACTGACAACGTACAGCATCGTGCAGAGGTAAAAAGATTGTCCTTTTCCTACATTCACAGAAGACAAAGAACGGTTCTGAAAATGAATCTCTTTCTCTGCACAAACATCTAGTGGACCAGAGGGTGAAGCTGAATGCTTTACTGATTCACAGATGAGTCCTGTAAAAAGCCTCTCTGACAGGTACTGTGGATGTCTGAAGTGCTTTCCCAAACAGCAGACAGCACATTAAGCCATGGAAGCACACGCAGGGAAACAGTATTACTGCGCCAGCCACTGCTTATCGAGAAAAGAGCCAGCGCACATGGAATTTTGTCATCCCTCCTCCTCCAGCAGTGCACGGTCTCCCACTCTTGTACAGTATGCGAATAAATCGTGACTCATCAAGAGAGCAAAGTCAACGGCTCTACACACGCCTGCGTGAATAATAGCGAGAAAGGGTAATTACATTTGATCTGTGAAATGAAAGAGCTCTTGAAAAAAAAAGGATGTTTTCCAACGAGAGCGTGTGCTTATTTTGCCTGGCGATGAAACATCCATCGCCAAACATGTCGTCTCAGACACGACGGCTCCGAGATGTGACATAAACCGGGCGAGAGCGCTCGCGGAGAGACGCCCGTGCTGCTCTCCGCGATTACTGAAAAGCCAGCGCAGTCAACAGTCACACCGGAGTTCCCGACGTTCGCCGTTCTGCTGGGGTCATGCTGTCTCTCATGCTGAAATGCGAGTGCATCCTGACTCATGTCGAGAGTCTATTTATACTGGAGCTACTGATGCAGAGTGGGACATAATGTTCTCCTGGACCTGACTTCTGTAGAATCGTGACGTCCACTTAAATCTCAGATTTACCTGGATGAGAGGATTTGTCCTCATTAGATGAGGCTTCGAGTTAGGTCGCTAAAATGAATTGATTATGGTTCTCTAGTGTAGGACATCTTTAAAATGTGAAGTAGCTGCAGCTTCTGGGAGGTTTCTGAACAAACAGCCTCCTCATAACTCCCCAAAAACAATCTTTTTTTTGTCCTCAAACATTTCGTCCTGCCTCTTAAAGTAACTGTTGAACATTTTCGAGAAAGGGAAGACTGTAATATCTCACGTCTGACTGTTGAATATGACTCTACAGCCAGGTGATGTTAGCCTAGCTTAGCATAAAGTGGGAAACAGCTGGCCTGAATGTCTTGTGGTAGACAGAATCTGCCACTCTGAAGCTCGTGAGTGAACATATTGCACCCAAACAACACCTGAACTCAAGAAAGGACGAGGGGAAGTGGTCTCTCTGGCGGGGCTATGTGCTCAACCACTGAACTTCTTGGCGGGAATTCATTTCCTGGAGTCTGTCAGAGCTGAAATGTTTCCTTATTGCTCGATAAGTCAACGGTCAGTAAACCAGAACAAACGAATGTTTCTACCTGGTGAGCACCAAGCGAGATGTTGTGGTCTGAGCTACAATGTGGTTTACAAAATCTACACATCACGAAACACATATTAGTGGAATCATTATGATCATTTGTCCAGCTATAAGTCGAAAAGGGGGGAAATACTGATTAATGTGAAGGTATTTCTCACAGCACTGGCAGGCAAAATGTGGTGTAGTTTCATCGCATGTAATAATTCATATAAAAAGATGCCAAAAACATGTAACTAGACAGGCTGTGTACTGCTAACAAGAAGCTTTCAGCACATCACAAATGGAGCAGAATCATCTATCATCGTAAACTCAGACATTGCACTTAGTCATTACAGCTTCGACTGTTCCTAAACCGGGAGTTGTGGAGCGAGGAGGTGCGCAAGCTGTTGATATAAAATTCGAGGCTTCAGGGTAAAGTGGCACATGTGGCAATTTGTCTCAGGAGGTGTTGTGGTAAATGGACTGTATTATTCTAATGTCAGGTTACACAGATTGGGACCCAAACACAAGACACACAAGCAGGCAGGTGAGGAAGAAAAGGCGAGCTTTAATGAAAGCTGAAATCAAGTCCCAGAAATACAGAAGCTAAACAAAGTTTAATCACAGAGAAGTGCCAAAAGAAAAGGCGAAGGGACAAACCAGGAATGACGGGCGGAATAGAAAACAGAACACGAGGGAGAGAGACGCAGAAAGAGAGCAGAACAGGACAGGAAACTGAATCAAAGACTGGACTTAAATACAAACTGAATCAACAAGGGGATGAGGGACAGGTGGAGTCGGGCGGAGAATCACAGGTGAGGAAAATGAACAGAAAAACACTTGACACAGGGAAGGGCTGATGAGGGAGAGATGTAGTGGAGGTGTGGAGGGAGAGCAGACTGGGGAGGAGCAACAGGTAACAGGGCAGGGCCAATGAAACAGATACGAGACAGGTGTGAGAGAAAATCAGGCTAGGGAGGAGGACAAGGACACAGGGGGGAAAACAGAACGCTGGAAAGAAAAAGGACACAAGAAAACCAAGAAAACCCAGAAAACCCAGAAAACCCATTAACACATACAATGAAACTAGAAGACAGGAGCAGCATGACATGTAGCACTTTTCTTGTCTTAGCGACGACCCAAACACATTTCAACACAGGTAAGCATTCGCCCATTCACACACACACACACACACACACACACACACACACACTGGCTAACATGCAATGTGGCACCTCGATTCATACGCACTCATCGATGGAAGAGCCAACGGCAGCAATCTACGGTTCAGTATCTTGGCCAGGGACACTTGTCACCTGTTACTGTATGTAGACTGCAGGGGCCGAATTTCTCAGCTGAAGCCAATACTGCAAATCCAGTTGAAATATAGTCCGAATGTGAACAAAAGTGCTCATTATTATGCATTTGGATGATCACTGACGTCGTTTTTCACGCTTCTCTACTGTGAGTTTTTTTTGCTTTTGTCTTGTAATCATTCACATCATGTCCTGAGTGAAGACAGACGAGCGACACTGTGGAACGTTCCCTCTTAAAAACATGTATGTTTATTAGATTACAACAGAATGATCTCGGCATCTGACATTTTATAGACCAAACGATCTTGATTAGTCGTGGCATTAATGGGCAGATTAATCTATAATTAAAATGATTGTTAGCTGCAGCCCTTGTTATTTCTTTTATATGGATTCAACTAATGAGATGCAGCGCTTTAATTAGTGAGCTTCAGACGCGCTGACAGGCAGACTGTGTTTCCTTTGGACTCGTTCCCGCTGTCTCCAGCTTTTGTGCTAAGCTAAGCTAACCGTCTGCAGTGTGACAGCGGCTTCATCGCCCCTAACGAGAAAGAAAGCAAGAAACTTCTTGTTTTAGTCGACATTAAAGCAGCAAAATGTTCCAGTTGAAACGAAGTTGACAGACGAAATTAAACTGTGTAAAAAACTCTATCGATCAGATTCAAAACCTGTGTGAGAAAACGACTCGTTCTACACGACACTAAACCAGAAAAAACATCCCCTTCATTAGACCCCTTCCCTAAAAGGAAATGACAGCGCGGCTCGCTACAGGCACATGATGTTGACATTTCCCTACAATATTTCTGTGCAGCGTGGAGCCAAGGTCTGAATAATGAATACAGATCTATTAGGCAGCCTTGATGCCCTTCTCCCGACAGGCAGGCGGTGTCCTCGCTCGGCCGCCTCCGAAAAAAGCAGAAGCCTGCTGCGGACTGTTCACCGATTTCACCGATTTCAGTGCGTGACTAAAGTCTCATCACAGAAAAACAGCAGAGCAGCTCCTGTTTCATATAAAGACGTGAAGAAGTGATGATTACACAGATGACTATTAGTGAACTGGCTCTGAGTCAACCGGGACACCATTATATAACGAGGAGCCCATAATGATGATTGTCTTTTGGCATTAAATAGAGATTCTCAGTGTTATTACCTGAGGTGATAAATAGAGAAATTATCATTAAATTACACCCATTCCCTTGAATTATACAAAAATGATGGCGAGAGCTCTCGCAAAAGGGCAAACTTAATGTCATGTTTAAAACATCTGCTCCAGTTGTGAGTGCAGTTAAACTCCTAAACTAACTGGACCATTATTGTGATGGAGCGTCTTCCTCCCGAGGCAACATCCACCCGGATGACATTCATCCATAACCGCGGCGGCCTTGCACTCTGAATGTCGCGCTGTGGCTTCTGAAATTGAATTTTTTCGCAGGCCAGAGAAATCTAATAACCTCCCGGCTAACGACAATTGAGTCATAAGAGACGACTGGATTGCTTTCAATCGGCTTTAGGTGTTTCCGAAAAAGTCAATATCAATTTGCTGAATATTTGGGATCAGACGGACACAGTACGGACGTCATTCTAGATCGACCCGTCTCCTTGTGCCCCTCTGACACGCGCCCCATGAAAGCAGAATCACTGTGGGGGATGCTTAATTGCGCTGTATTGTGTTCACATTATTTTGTCTTCTTTCAGTTCAAATCTTTGTCGTCGCACAGGAGGAAATAGTTTTCGCAGCGAAACATAAAAACAAGCAATACGAGAAACAATAAAAGGGAGGCAGCTAAAAGTGTCACAGTTCAAAAAATACATTAGAAACCAAACCAAGGCGGCCAAACAAGGTCCAACAGGGCAAGACTGAGGCAAACATTTAGAAAATACAGGCTGTGTGGATCAAATTAACAGGATGACAGGATGCTGGAACGCTGAGCCACATGTCATGGAGACAGTCTGACAGAGTCTAATAGGAGTCAGGCTGGTTTATATACCAGAGAGCTAATGAGGAAATGGGAAACAGGTGAGTGGAGACGGCGAGCAGGTGAGGCGAATGTTTCGGCTTAAGGGCTGACAGGTGGGAATTAGAATACGGGTAAACAAACACAATGACTGACTGTGTGTTCATGTGGCGTCGGCGCAATCAGAAGAATGTATCACTTCAACACTGGAAACAGCTGTCAGTGTGATGTTTAAACACTTGATGAAATGAAAAGCAACTTCTTTTTTGCATCCATGTTGAACACACAGAAGCTGGAAGTACGTCTTCCCAACTCGGGGGCTTCGGATCATCCAAGGAGCACGTGAACGCAGCATGAGATAACAAATCCATGACAAAAAGGTGCCGATCCTTCACGTGACAGAGAGAGAGAGAGAGAGAGAGATGATGAAGTGATCTTTCTCAGCGGCCAGCTGTTAGTACCTGTAGTCACATCTGGAGCAGTATTGTAGAGATCCGTCCTTGTGGTTTTACCCTGTTGGAGTTTTGCTCTGACTTATATTTCTAGTTATAGTTTGTAAGTTATGTTTTCAGTGGTGCAATCTTACGGCTGTAGTTAAAGAAACAGAAAACCCACTAAACAATTAAAGTAGTGCATAAACTGAACAGCAAATAAACAGCAGCGCTATCCTCAAAAGAAATAAACAGAAAAACAAAGAGCAGTCAGAGACTGTGTGGCCTTGATTGACGTCTTCTGTTTCTCTCGTCTTCTTGTTCTTGATCTTCTGGGAAATCACCAGAAAACAATAAGAAATGGAAACTGAAAACAAAGGAAATCAATGCAGTTGCTGAAAGTATAACTGTTCGGTCTTTTTATAGTTGTAGTTCAGACCCAGGTAAGATAGATTCCACATAGGTAACCTTTAGCTTTGTGAAGCCACGAGGGTAGTAGCTACCAATGATTAGTGACAGTCAGTTCAGCCAAACTGGTATCAAGACACTGAAACCAGAAAGACTCAAAGTCCAAATTCTTCAAGCATCTAAAATAATTCAGAAATCTCAGGGCATTTTTTTGATTTTGGACTGAGGAATAGTCTTTTAAATGAATGAAATGTTCCAATACATACAAGTTATTAGGCTACAACTGACTCTGACCATTATTTTCTCAATTAAGTCTTGCTTTTTCTGAACAACTGTCAAAAAACCAAAAGTATCAAGTTCACTATCATGTATGGCAAAGAAAATGCATCAAATCCAATTTTTAAGAAGTCAGAAGCAATAAAAAAGTTTTCTTGTTTGCTTAATAACCGTCTAAAGCGAAAATTCTATCATTAAAACACTTGCTGATGAATTTTTATGTCGATCATCTAACAGACTCAGTGAGGCTCTATGAGTAATAACAATATTATTCAGCAGGTTTACTACTTTATAGTCCGTGCCATCTCCTGCTGCTTTAGCTGAACAGTTTTCCGTTGCTGGAGTTCATCAGTTGCTTGAGCGAAGACTCAAATCAGCGTCTTACAGCCCAGCAGGAGTGTTAAAAAGATGGATAGGGAGGAGGTCGGGGTTATGAGGAGGGAGAAATATATGTATGCACCTTTACTTCTCTTCTCCACTCGTTCAAGAACACCACGCGGAGAGCTCTGCACTGTCCTTGCCTCGGAAAAAAGACGCTGCAGTCGGAATGATATTTGTTATTCCATTCACAGAGGTGAATAAATCAAAACGTAAATTGAAAGTGTTCCGAAAAACTCCTGAGGGCTCAGATGATCCGCAGCTGAAATGCCTACTTTGATGCGTGCGAGCGTATTGATTTAGCCGTGAATGACGTGACACTGGTGAACCTCGGACAAAAGCTGCGAGCGCCGGGTTTGTGCCGAAAAAGGAAATAAAAGTCAGAAAAAAAACGATGAAAGGACAAAGTCACGGATGAGAGATGAGATGTGAACGGCATGTGGCGGAAAAAAAAAAAAACATGAAGGAAATCAGGGACAAAAGAGAGAGAAGGATGAAAGTTAAGATGGCGGTACTGAGTACACAGAAGTCGTTAGTGAGGATGGAGGTGCGTGAAAGGACGACCGTCTGGATGCTGCCTGAAAACATTCAATCTACAACACTGAGCAGATAAACAATCAGCGCCCAGAGGGTGGCGAGGGAGTTTACAAGAAACAAAAAAAAAAAGCCCTCCAGGCCTCATCTGGCAGCAGAGGTGGGACCACAGACAGTGAGGTTTGGGGCGGAGGGGGGTGCTGAGGTAATACGCTCTTCATTAAAATGCATCATAATAACGCGGTTACACAAGAGATGCACTGCTGCAGGCTGTTTGGCATGCATTATAGAAGAGACGGTCTGCAGAGGATATCCCTCTCAACTTTTTTTTTCTTCTGGCTTTCAATTCGTCTTTAAAAAATAGATTAAAGGCTGCTGGAGTCACCGTACAGGAGGGGAAGAAGCAGCCTCTGCTACAGGTTTGTAAGCGGAGACAAAGGTGTTGTGTGTCTGAGGCGCCGTATGTCTGTGCGAGTCGTGAGATATGGACGCCAGCCACGGTCTCCTCTCGTGTGGTCTTCTTTGTGAGAGCTGAATTTTTCAGCTGCAGCATTTTTTTTCCTGCCTCCCATTGACTCGGCCTTCGGGACGGTGATGTCAGCCCGTTTCCTGGCACAGGAAGACTGCGATTCATCACATCACTTACGCAGGTGTCATTTATAGCAGGGACACCGGGGACACGTCCGCACCACCTTTTTTACCTGGATGATTTTGTCCCCAACACATTCTGTACACTGGTGCTTTCCCCTGTAACGTAATATTGGCATCTTTCTATTGTTGAAGGGTGTTGAAGTTGTGGATGTGATGGACGATTGTTACACGGCCGTTCAACAATCTTGTGTGTATTCAGGTTGACTCTGTAGTTTGTGCCATTCTGCAGTTTGTTTCCTGGCATAATGATCCAAAATCGGATGCTGGAGATGTTTAAAAAACGCCTGATGTCCCCAGCAGTCTTCAACATACAATGATGCCCTTCATGACTTACAAACCTGATCTTACTTTTACCCCAAACCATGATCTTTTCCTAAACCTTACCAAGTAATGTTGGTGTCTAGGTTTCTCCAAACTTGCGACCACTTCACCCGGTCAAATATCCTGCGTGAGCAACGCATGGCAGCCACCAATCATTTTCAGGTCTATATTCATCTCACAACCACCTGCGTGATGGCGAACAAATATGCAGGACTCCAAATCTCTAGATGAGTGGCTGCTCTGGCTTGTATACACGGGTGACGAAGTGAAAAGCAAGTCGCTCCACCGCACATAGTCCGAAACTTATAATAACTTGGTATTCAGCAAACTTTATTTTGAAAGTCTTACTGGGCGTTGCGCATTTGTAATCGACACCTTGAACACGGAGCCCTGCATGTGCAATAACAACTCGAGAGGGCCGGTGTGAAGCTCAGGGCCGCTGACCGAGGCCGCTGTATCTCACGCGCTGGGAGCGAAGACACGACGAATAAGGTTGGATTTCACTCGTACACAGCAAGTTCTGACAAGAGTGCCATGAAATATTCATGCAGCAACTCAACTTCTTCTCTCCCGGTGCTGATTACAACACACAAACTCAGATCTCTGTCACAGAACACGGATCTGATATCGGGGATGTGAAATCTTTAAACCTCGCTGGGATCATTTTTGATGCGAGGTATCACGAGCCCGGGGATTACTGTAGCACTTCAGATTAAGCCTCGCTGGCCGTTTGTGACTGGCTGAATGTAACTGACGAGCAGATGCATTGACGTCAAAGACTCTCGTGGATCAGTCGCGTAACAGAAGACAGTTCGGCAAGTTAATAAAATGTCACCTGAGGGAGGAAATACATGTTCAAACTGACTGTATAAAGTATGGACGCAGCCTCTGGGTCTGAAAAGTGAAGCCAGTGTGGGAGGGCCAGCAGGGGGCGACTCCACTGGTTTCAAAGAGACGTCTGTTTCTATGTAAGCCTATGAGAAAATGACCCTTCTTCTCACTTGATTTACTACCTCACCAACCCATTTCCTAAGGGTTTTATGGTCTTGGCTGACATTTCCAAGTATCTTAAAAGCAGCATGATCTTCATTTTTGTAAATTATGATTCCCATTAAGAGTAGAAGAGATGATACAGCAGGGTGCGCTTTGACTAATGACTCTGTATGATTTCATTTCTTCAAGTCTCATAGTCGGTGAGATACTTCAGTCTGGACCAAAGAGATAAACTGCTCCAGCACCTGTTGAAGTGTCTTTTGGATAAACACCTTTTATTCCTCAGCGTGTGTGTCAGTCACTTTTTATGCCTCACAACCATCTCAGGGTTCATTTTCAAAAGACATAAATACATTTTTCGTTCTAAGTGCAACTTTATGCTTTGGTGGGCCAGTAACAGTGCTTTAACCCATCACACTGGTGGGATCCATACTAATTTCAGCGAGTGGATTCAAGCGACTTAACCGAGCCGGAGACATCAATCCCCTCGCATCAGCAGCGCCCCGAGGCTCCATGCAGCCAAACACGAATCGCTGATGGACACAGAATGACACCAAAGATGGATGAGGCTTTAAAAAACGGGATGGTGTGTGGAAAGCATGCAGAGGATGTAGCATGCTGCAGACGTGCTGGGTGGAGGAGGAAGAGGAAGAGGAAGAGTTCAATGAACTTGAATGAAATTTTCCAGTTGTTGGAGGCTCTCAACACAAAAAAACCCTACCAACCTATCTGCTTTACTGCAGAGGTGAGGGATTTAAGAATAATATGAAAATGAACAATATCATTAGAATTCCATCTCAATCATCTTTTCTCTGCTGGCAGTGAATTCACAGCAGCCAGTTTAAATGCAAAACGTGTATGTTCCTCCACCCCTCAGCTGGGAGAAGCTGCACAGTAAGCTGCAGCATCATTTGGTGTGTGTGTGTGTGTGTGTGTGTGTGTGTGTGTGGATGGATGGAGGAGTAGTAGGAAGCGCATTGGACGGCGGAGGGCGGTCACGTGACTGTGACAGCATTTTCGATTTAAAAAGAAAGGAAAAGAGGGACTCGAGCATCAGATGCGGGCTGATGCGTGCTGAGGATTTGGCTGCTGGAGAACATCCCGCACACCTCCTCCTCCTCCACCGCGCCGCTGCCTCCCGCACGGACAAGAGCGCAAAATATCTTTTTTTTTAAAAAAAAATGTTTTCTTATTATTCCACCGATGCGACAATAATCTTTTCCCTTCATCTCCTGCAAATTTAAAACCACAGACCTACCTTTTTTATTTTTTATTTTTTTTGTTGGTGCGTTCATCATCATAACAGCAGTGAGGAGGCGCGTCCACACACACACACCAGCTCTCGTAATCCCGCACAAAGGTAAGAGGGAGCAACTTTTTAAAGCATCCGTTTTGGATACATAATTGTGATCTGGTAAATCTCGCGTGGTTCCGCGTGGTCCAAACCCCAATTAACAGCTGGAATCACTTCTTATTGATCGCAACGTCTCCAATCAATGTCACGCATGCTCGGGCTGAGCACGTGCACCTGACAAAGGAGGAAACTGAGTAGTGGGATTACTGTGTAGTGTGATTACTGTGTAGTGTGATTACTTCAACTGTACAGCACTTTAAAGGTAAAACGACTGGAGGCTGCTGGATGACTGATGATACACTTGATGTGTAATTAATTCTGCTGTCAGGAATTCCACATTACCGATTAAAAATAACTGGCTAATTATAGGAAACTGCATTTGATTTAAATGTTTCATCACGCAGAGGCAATCCTGATTAATGTACCAATCAGGTTTTTTTCCCCTATTTTTAATTAACTGTATTAATTCAGAAGTTGTTTTTTAATATTCTGTATATGCATCAGAGGAAGCTTACAGGAGCGAATATTGCACTTCCTATATATTACTGGAGGTCAGATAAAAAGGGGGACGGCATGCTGGGTACAGAAATGAGCTTTTGTTTTTGAAGTCGTCTGGTTTGAATCCCGTCGAGCTGGAAAATGTCAGCGGGGAAAATCTGGCAGCATGTTGTCGTGCCTCTGAGCAAGGCACGCAACAGCTGGTGCGAATCTGTGGGAGTGCTCGGCAGCTCCTGTGAGAATTTGTTTAAAGATATCTTCTTGTGAGAATCCATCATTAAATGTCTATAGGCGACAAGGATTTTAATATGTTTTGTTAAACTGTGTGACGACATAATCTCAAATATTCACAATGTTCAGACAAAGAGAAGTTTATTCAAGGAGAGGACGTGTTTCATTTGGTCGCATGTCGCTATTTCTGGGATAGAGTTAGAGAATGAAGAAGGAAGCTGGCGAATGAGACTGAATAAAACTGAAATATTACCTCGTCCTTGGTTTGAAAACTGGATCATTTGTGTTTACTGGTTGTAGTTCCATGAGTGTGTTTTTGCCCCAAACAGCCAGATTACTTTACTGTTCACCAAGAGTGTGTGTCGGCTTTTTTCAAATTGAGGTCAACTTTCACCAAACTCAGCACTCACCAGAGTCTCAGGTTCTCTCTCTTCTTTTCCTTCCCTTCTCTGTAACGTAACATCTGTGAGGTAAAGTACATTTCTGTTACAGTTTTCAAAAGGATGAGGACCCAAACGCAAAACACACAAAGACAGGCAGGTTGAAAACAAACACTGAGCTTTAATAATGAACCTGCTGTGCAAAATCCGAGGTTCAACATGTAAGAGATAAAACTGACAACAAACAGGCTGATTCAAATAGAAGCAAAGAGAAATACAAATAACAAAAGAAGTGCAAACCAGAAGGACACAGGAATCTAAAAACGTGGACAGAAAACACAAAGGGGAAACAGACGAACTGACAGAGAGAGAGAGAAAGACAAGGACTTAAAGGAGGGAAGACTAATAAGACCAAGGTGAGACTAATGGGGCAATCAAAAAGATGGGAAAACAGACAATGACAGGAAGTGAGAAGTAAAAATTGACACGCAAGGATGATGAAAAATAAAACTAACTAAAAATCCAAACCATGACAATTTCCCTTTAGTGAGCAGACATTACAGCACATAAACACCTGGAGGTCACCTGAACCGATCGCTGCTGCAGTCAGGTTGATAAACAGGAGTGAAGATAAATACATTTTTTAATCCCAAAAGTTAAAAAGTAATCTCTGATCTCTCCTCCGGTCAGAAAACAGATCAGGACCAGAGCAGAATCTGGTGCGACTCTGGGTGTTTATTCCTCCAGAAGATCTGGAATGCAACACTGTGCACGTGTTTTGCTTTGTTTTGACGGAGAGACCCCTAGTGGCAGAAATAACATATCGTGTTTTTGAATTCAAGTTTTATTCAGCTTTCCATTATTGGACACAGCAGAGGAGAGACGCATTAAATCATGACCGGTACAGATGTCAGACATCACATCACCACACACGACTCTGCAGAATAAAGGCTTCAGTAACATTCTGGACGACGGTTCGTCCCATCAGTCAAATCAATTCAGAATCACTTTAACTGCCTCCATAGTCCATTTGGTGAACATTTCTCTGTCTGCATCCTAATGACGACCTCCACAGTCAGAGCAGCCGCCCTCGTCCTGGCTGTCTGGACGCCCAGCAGGCAGCGAGCACCTTCCATAACCTCTCCACCCGCTGGTCCATCACCTTTACTGAGTGTCACACCTTTCTCTCCACCTCTGCAGAACTGACGTGAGCACTCCCATCATTTTATTTTCTTGGAAAACAAAGACAGATGTCCTGCCAGGGCGGCTGTGGCTCAGGAGGAGGAGTGGGTTGTCCATTAATCACAGCATAGTTGGCGGTTCAATCTTCATTCCACCTGTCTAAAGTGTCCTCAGGGAGGAGACTGCACCCTAAAACGCTAACGGTAGTTAAGCCAGCACCTTCAGCTTGCTGCCAGCAAGGTGTCAACATTTTACAATATTCTGAATCAGTTTAGTTTAGGTTTAATCAGGTTTAGTGGCAAATTGTTGGAAAGTCTTTGGACAATCACAGCAAATTTCTTCTCCGCTCTTTTGCTCCGTGCTCTCTGCTTTTTGGCAAAACTCTCAAATCAATTTACTTGACCTTTCAACCAAAACGATTTCAATCATGCAGCTCAGTAAATGTCATCTCGGTGCCAAACTGCTCCAGTAGCCTAAAACACGTGGATAAAAAAACAAAACAAACCGCCAGCTGTGTACTCAGCTCAAATAACAGAGACAGATCATTAATCTTCACTCTGTTTCTGTGTGAAGTGTCAACAAAAATAGATGATGCACAAATTCATAGCAAACACTTTTTCCGCTGCAGAAGCCAACGGATTTCTTTATGAGAAACAAACCTTTTTATGCTCGGATGGAAGCTTAAATGTGTCCTGCTTCCTGCAGCCTCTCTCTTTTGTTCCTCCCTGTTAATGTCGCCCCTCTGTGACAGGTCTTTAATTACAGCGGCTCAGAGAATGTGTTTCCAGTAATCTTAAAGCTCCCAGTGTCTGTTAAACAAAAGGAAAGGCATTATTGATTTTAATTTTAACCCCGTAGACCCTTCCATGTTACATGTACTGTAACCAATCGGTAAGCCGCCTCAAGTCAAACATTTTTACGATATCTTTTGCACATTAGAGCTGCAGCGATCAATCGGAACATCGACTTTTTGCAATTATTTATGAAAAAGAGGTCACATTTCTCCCTTCATTCTAAACACCTCTGGGTTGTGGATAAAACGAGACATTAGAGGGACGTAATGTCGGGCTTTGGGAAAAACTGATCGACATTTTTAACCATTGACCAGCATTTAAGGCCAAACAACTAACTGATGGATAAATAAAAACAAACACAAACAACCCCAAATGCAAATATCCTTAGTAAGAAGTCCCAGTGACTGCCATTAAATATATAAAATCCTAAAAAGGGCACAAAGGGGCCCTGCGGGGCTCTGCTCAGAGTACTGTGGCTGTAAAGAACATGTGAAATGTCTGACCGCGTTACGTACGTACTGTTTGTGCTCCTCTGTGAGAGTCGGACCACTCAAGGACGCGGCTCTCTCAAAGCACTTTGCTTCTGAAAAAAAAAAAACCTCCCTCTGTCGCCGGGCTCGGACTGATAAAAACCACAGACATCGGCAGCTTACAGATGCAATTAATAAAGATCAAAATTTGAGGCTCCCGGAGGCTATAACTGATACACTACTGGCCCCGATGTGGATGAAGCTCTTAGGAAGGGTGCCTGTTCTTAATAACTGTCTGGAGGGGTTCCTGCATTATTCATAAGAGATGCCAAGTTTTTGTTTGCCCTTTGTCTCTTGTTTTTTTATGATCTGTATGATGGCACAGTAAAACCGACCAGAGCTGGAAGACACGCCGGAGTCTGTCTGGGAGATTTTAAGTCTTTGCATTTAACTTAATCACCCAATCGAAAGAAATAGTCTTGTGCTCGTGGTAGGTTTCCCAAAGACACTGTTAGGATACAGGCTTCCAATTAAGAACCGAAGCTTCGGGAAGACGGCTGGCTTTAAAAATAAACGGCAAGGGGAGATTTTCCGTTTGGCGAGTAAATCTCTGAAGGTTCGTTGTACCAAAACTGTTACTACGCTGATAGTCTCAGCCGTGCTTTGGCGTCATTAACGGACTCTCTGCCGTTGTCGTCTTTGCTGTCTGTCTGTTTCACACTCATAAGAACAAGGACTTCACGGTATATTCAGGTGTTGCCTCATAAATTCTGGAACTTGTTTTGCTTTGCAGCGGCTCCTTTATGTAGGACTTGCCATAATTTTTTGTTTCAGCTGAGTTTGGAGGTCTCTGTGGGCTGATTGCAGTGGATTCAGATCAGCCTTAACAGTGAAGGAGAGCAGCTTGGGGGTTTTTCCCTCACAGCCAATCAGGGTGTGACGACGCCCCTTTTGTGGAGGCTTAAGAGAGGCGGGGACCGGAGCCCAGTTCAGTCTGATTCTCCCTCTGATTCTGTTCTTAACACACTGTAGACCTCATCCATAGAGACTGTCAGCCAGAAACACTGGTCTGTTAAGGCCCTATTGAGATTTTTTAAATATTTTGCTGTTCTTGATCTTGATCTTGATCTGTAGTTGGGTGAAATTTGGTGCGTTACGTACTCTAGTTGAGAGACCTTGAAGTCACCGGTCCTCCAGGTCACCTGGGTCAGGGTCCGGTGCCTGCAGGTTTCTTTTGTTTTCTATCTTAACTGAACCCCTTAATGTCCAAGCCCAAGACTTTAGAGGTGATGAAGGAAGTATATTTCATTTTCATTATTCCCATAAGATGAATTCTTTTATTATTATCCCAGTATTGGTGACTGTTCCACATAGCTATGAATATATGTATGGTTTTATTTTTATGTGGTTTGAAGCTGTTTTTAAGAATTTTCCTGCCAAAACCTCCACATATAAAAACGTGTGGGTGCCCACAGGGACTTGTGAACTTGAAGTCTGTTAAAAATGGAAAAATTCATTTTTTTTTCTTCTTAATTTCCTTTGTTGAAATACGAAGGCCGACATCTGTCAATGATTTTGTTCTTTCACCACAAGATTTTCTAATGATTGGATGCTTAAAATCCATACGATATCCTCTCAGTGTCTTTGCAGGCAGATTTCAACCACAAATCTCAGAAGACGTTTAATTACATCCAAATTTAAACATGAATATTTTTGGGTTTGTTGTACAATTTAAAGCATTAGTTGTCTCAGAACTGGCACTGTAACTGCAATATCCCCAAACTGAGTTGATATTAAATTGAATTGAATTGGTTGCGATACCTAGCTTTATTCAGTAAAACACTGGCTTACATCCACGTGACAACGTAGAGCAAAAACACGTCCGTAAACCATGAATGCTTTTACTTAAGTTGAGTATTTCTTGCAGATGTTTAATGAAAAGGCAGCAACTGAAGATTCTGAAGGTGTTCTTCAGAATAATACATGTGTAGAAACACTTTCTTCCTTCTTCATATACGAACACTAAAAGCAGACGCAGAAACACCTCCAGGCAAAAGTACAATAAATGAGTGTGCATTAAACTGATAATTACATCGGACGTTGCCTGTCAGATGTCGTAGACGTCTCTGAACGCTAGCATGTTTCTACGACCAACAAGTGACCCACGTCCTGTCGCACCAACACACACACACTCCACATTTATGATCCCCAAGTTGACTCATCCTACATGGAACCAGGCAGCTCCCCCAGTTCACCTCATTCTGTCGTTGATTTTCACAAAGGATGAGAAGATGAAAGAGGTTTTTTTTTCCCGCATGTTTAGCCTCTAAGCCAAAATGTGACTGTGAGACGAGTGATCATTAAGGGGCGAAACTGCACAGCTGTGAGCGTAAAGCTCCTGTAAATGTAAATGTAAATGTTGGTTTTCATGTCACGTCATCATTGCATCCATCTTCCCTTCCCCCCTGTCTCTCTGTGTGGGGACACACATGATGAACTTCTGTTGCTTTTTTGTTTTTCTGTCTATTTTTGGTCAGCATGAGGCCATCGTCTGTTTGCCTTTTCCTGCAGATAAACAAAATAGTGAACAAAAGCGAGGCAGATCGCTGTTTACCATACAGTAATGATTAATGACTTCCCCTATCGATTCCCCTGAAAGGACTTCCCGCTGCTGTACTAAAGGAGGATCAATGCCACTTCTGCCCGGCAGCAGGTCCATCGCTTTACTGCACTCTGCCGAAGAAATGTGAACGGGCCAATTTAAAGCTTCCTGCCTCGTGTGCGCTGTAATGTACAACGAGGTGGCCTGAAGAAGGCATCTTGTTCCTACAGTGCCAGGACGAACGCTACGGACAGAAACAGACATTTCTCTCACTCACAGACCTGACAATAACATACATTCAGTTTTTTTCCCATCAAACGGCACACATGTCCTAAAAATCATCCCTGATATCTCGTTTTTTTTCAGTTATTCTTGGATACGTTTGACGATAAACGGTTTGCAGTTAGAAATGTCGTCCCCAGCTATGACACTTTGCTGCTTTTCCTGACTGTGACATGTAAAAATATATATATATATTGTCTACACATGTGGAAATACGCCTCCAGCTTTCACAGCTTGGTTAGAAAACTGTCAGCGTATAGCCGGGTAATGGGCTGGTGAAGTATCTGCAGGGCCGACGAGGGAAATGAGACCCCGGGTGAGGAGGCGGGCAGGGAATGCCAGGCAGCTGCAGGGTTAGATGAGGAAGGCAGAAAACAGGTGTGTCGAAGGAGGGAAAGTCCGAGGGCGTCCGGTGATTGGATGGATGGTCGGGGGCCCGGGGAACACAGCTGGAGAGGAGGGGCAGAGAGGCAGACGGTGAGGACCGCTGATGGGAATCACTGATGCTGACTGTATTAAACAGTAGAAATGTAGCGGTGCAGGTGAGGGAAGTGTCCAGTATTCTTTAGTACATTTTGAACTCGGCAGCCATCCGGGAAGAGTGTTTGGAAGTCGTTGCCCACTTGTCTCGACAGTTACAGACGCCTACATACAATTGACCCTAACCAGGTGTCTGAGTGTGGCTCCATTATGCCGTATTAGCCATCTGTGCAGCTCTGTCCTTCTCCTCAAGACAAGTGTTCCTGTAAAGCCTTTTCTGTAAAAGCTTTTATTTCTTTCGATTTTCACACAAGACGACTGTGACTGCAAAGGTCGGCTCCTCCTCTTCCTTTTGTCGGTGTTTCTTTTCAGAAATAGCTTTGTTTTTGGAACCTGCACAAATATGTTTCTCAGTTTGTTTTTTTTGTCCTTTTGTTTCGGTTAACCTCTTTTGCTTTCTGCTTACAATGACACTAGAATGACACACGGTGCAGGTTGATGAGCAGATGGGATCACCAAGAAAACAAGAGCTTATAAATTAAATGGTAGTAAAATGTCTATACGGTAAGATTGTTTAACACCCGGAATATTTTGTTGTGTTGTGCTACATCGCCCGAGAGTAAAGAATATATCAATAAACGTTACATATGTCCACTTGGCAGCCCAATCGTAACAACGAGGACATACACAAGATATTTCTCTTGTGTCCTCCGATGACATAACTGGAGATCGATACAAGAGAAGCCACTGCTTGTTTGAAAACAACGATGGCGGCGTCTCCAGAGGTTAGCGTTAGCATCGGTTGTATGAAAACTGGAGAGAAGTTCTTTGACAGGGGTGCAAAGATGAGAACTGAAGGCTCTCCTCGATGTTTTCTCTCGACCGGCTCTGGTAGCGGTTTGATTTATCGGCAGGCGCTCTCTCACCTGTTGTGATGGACAGATGGTTCATCCAGTCACCTGCAAAGTGCTTCATGGAGGTGCCTGCCTGCCTGCCTGTCAAACAGTTCCTAACGGCGCCTTCATCCAGATGTTTCTGCGTAATAAACTATGGCGACGTCAGGTCAGAATGGGCGTAAAAAAAAATCCATATCGTGCATCCCTGTTCGTCCCGGGAAGGTCTTCTGCCATTTCCTATTTTGATCCTTTTTAATGTTTTGTATTGATTTCTCCCTCTGTCAGTGAACCAGTGTGATGCAGCTCAATGAACCCTGATAATAGAGTTATAAACCTGAGAAATAGAGACGCTCTGAGCCACCGTAAACAGGAAGCTTGTTAGGTATTCCGTAGGTGCCGCCAGAAGTCCAATTTCATAAAACTGCTTTATTGCCGGATAGAAGCGCTCGACCAGCCCCATCATTTTCCTCTTCCAATCACAGTGAGGCCGCTTTTTTTTTTTTTGTCTCCCTATGTGTAATGAATGCCTTCCAGACAACTTTGAGCTCTCTAAAATACAGGTCAGAGAGAAGCGTTTTCAGGAGGGCACAATTTGTTTTTTCCTTGTGCCACTGATTTGTTCTCTGATAGCTTTGCCACTGTGGTTCACAGCGGCGAGGAATGCATTACCCTTCAGGTATCAGCCGCCCGGCAGAGACAGGGCACGTTATCACAATCAAATAATTCATCACATTCACGTTTGCCGGGACGAGGCATTATACAGCCCATTATCACACTTTCACATTTTTCCTGTCCTACAAATCCCTCCGTCTTCACACTCTCGGCTGCAGAATGGATGTGAGGTTTTTCATCCTGATTCACGGGCAGCCGAGTCGTTTCTTCCTGAAGAGGCCCAGATGCTCCGCAGAAGAAGCCAGATTTTGTTTTATGTGGGACGTTTTGCGACAAAGATTTCATGGAGCATCTGTGAGACACGAGCAGCAGCGATTCATTATCTTTAATAGCTGAGACCTTGGAGCAGGAGAAACAATGTTGATCTGCACGACAGTGATTAAGGTTCAGTCGTGGCCACTGACCTTGTGAAAGCTGTTGATTTTCTCTGCCCTCGATACTTGTTAGTCTAATTTGTATCCGAGGAGTCGTAACTGCCTGTAATACTGAATGCTTACTTGCAAATTCACATGGAGCTCTCTGAGGTCTGACCTTGAGTGAAAAATGTTTAAAAAAGCAAATAAACAACATCTGCCTTATATGTGTGTGTTGAACCTACACGACCGGCAGCTCTCTGCCGACTGAAACAAAAGTTTCTGTCTCCGCTTTCCATCACAAGTTTGTCTGGAATGGTTTGTGTGTCGGGTCTTCATCGCTCTGCAGGCTGTCTGACAATATTCCACCTGCTTTTCCGCGGTGTCTGTCTTGTGCGCCGTTATTTAAATACACACCGGTTTGACAGTTTCTTGAGGTACGCCGACTGTAGCTCCCCTCGTTGCCGCCACAAATCCGACCTTTTTATGAAGCCTGTCGTATTCTTGTCACATGCCTGTCAGCCTCCGCTCAGATTGTGAGAGGTATTCACTCCTTACGGCGAGATCTACGGTATTTTCAGGAGGCTGTAGGTTTTGTTGTTGCTGTTGAAATGTGTTGGATTAAATTGGAGACAATTTAGCGCCATTGTAATCACAGTGTGCTGCTGCAGTATACACTTCTGAATGTACAGTGTGGAGGCGTCCCGAAGAGCTTCCCCTCTCTTTCACTCTCTTCCCCTCTCTCTCTCTCTCTCTCTCTCTGTTTTCGCGGCTTTTCAGCATTTATAGACTGAACTATATTCTCTGGAGCACAAATGATTCGTCTGTGAAGATAAGAGAGGCAAAATTGCTTAGCACAAAAGATTTGAGCTTCAAGAAGGAGTCACCCTGGTTTGAACTCCAGGCTGTTATTACATAAAGGGGGGAAGAAAAAAAAAAAAAACAGTGCTAGAGAATAGGAAAATGACAAACCTGGAAATTATGATAATGACTGCTCATTTATCTCTTGTACATATCCTCCAGTAATCATGTTTATCACAATGTAGAGTGCACATGATGATTAGGTAATGTAAATTGGTGATGAAACGTAGGGTCACAGTGGGAGCCTTATAATAACACAAACATCAGCAGACGGGGTTCTTGTGCCGGGCCCAGGATGACACACTCTTTATTATATATATTTGTCGAAACTGTCGAACCCAGATGGATGTTTTTACCGAGGCAGTACATATTAGAACAGTGCAGGACGGGGTCGGGTGGTATTGTTACAGTGAGGAGCCGTGTGAAACTTTAGAAAAATGGAATGCAATCAGCGTTTCTAGCTACTGTAGTCATCTTTTATACAATCATGTGTTACAGCGGTGAGGCTTTGCCTCTTCCTGAACGACTGAGCCTTTCAAGTACGCCCCTTTCACTCCCACTCATGATTCGATCACCTGTTATCAATGAATGCGGCAACAAAAACGTCTCGGTTTGACTGTTTCCTGTTCGAGTGTCCTAACTGTTTCTGGTAGGAAAACACAAGATCTCTTCTTGCTGTTGGCTCTTATTATATGTCATTTCCATTAAACAAACCTCTAAATTTCACATTATGCGTTTGCTGATTAAAAAAATGCAAATGAAGGAAAAAAAAGCATCTTAGCAAACTTTAATGTGAGTGGTTAAGCCTCCAGGCTGAAGTAAGGACACGGTGTCAGACTGAGACATTAGTTGTGATTTTGGGCTTATATAGATAAACTTGTCTTTTACTATTCTCATTCAAAATTACAAGTCAAATATATGTATGTAGTAGAAAAGGTATGCAGCAAGCTTTTAAAACGTTCTTGTTCACTATACAGCGCCTGTAATGAATCCAACAGAAATACTTTTACTACCTTGAAAGACTCGTCACAGGGACGACAAAATGAAACAGATTGATCGGGGAAACACAACATTGACTAATTATTGACTTATAAAGTACTTTTGGTGAACTACGGCATCCTTTGGAGTGTTTTGAGCCACCCGGTGAATTCAGGTGCTACATTAACTCTTCCTTTTGCTCTGCCTTGGTCCTCACCAGCTCCTGGCTCTTTACCTGCTGAGAACTCAAATATTTTCACCGGCTTGCCAACCAACTTTATCTGCTGTTTGGCACTGGGCTGAATTTATTCCGCTGAACATATTTGCTGCCAGAAAATCACTGAAGAACCAAATCATTAAAGTTGTGGGCTCTAAACCGGCTGGCTGAAAGACGGTGAAGCACTCTGAAGTATGGCTGCACAGTTGCATAATTCACTGTGGATTTGTCGCTGTGTGCAAGTTATTTTGGCTAAACTTTACAGCCATTTGTTCAAAAGACGACGAGGCGACAGGAGTTAGACACACTTGATTTATTACTGAATCGATCCACTCCCTCATGCTGAGAGCTGTACAGTGTCCATTGATTGGGCGGACTCTCTTAAGTGAAATCCTTTGCAGCTTCTCACGACGGCACCTGCCATGCGAGCGGAGAATAGTCTCCTGCGCTGTGTTTCTGTTGAGGAGGGAGAAACGGGGAGCGATGGACGACTGCGGAGCTGCTGAAAGGTCAGGGGGCAGCGATGAGTTTACGGATGAGAGTCAGCGTGTGCTCAGGGGCTGACGGGCAGTGTTGGCTGCACAGTCCCTCCCATTACTCATGCAGCATGAGGACTTTGTCACCTCTGTAATTAAGTAGTGTAATGGCAGCCACTTCCAACTCCACACACACACACACACACACACACACACACACACACACACACACACACACTTTAACACACGCCAAGGGAAAGACAAAAAGACATCATGTTCCTAATCGGGCACCTAAGCGCATATTTTCTGGTCACCAGTGTCCCAATTATTACTGATTTATACTTCTTCTTCTTTCTCTTCTTCATTAAATTATTAATGTACACAGTCATATTGTTTATAAAGCAGACAATATAGATATCAATTTCTCTAAATTCCTGGCAGGTTAACAAAAATTAGAAGTATACATGGACGAAGTGGCAGGAGCTCCATGATCCGATCATTATTTGGTCGCTTTAGTGAAACGCATGAAAGAAGTGTCTTTGCAGAAGTCCTGCAGTAACTACCAATCATCAGTAATCAACCGAAATAAATGAGGCATCCTCCGAGCAGCACTTTTGTCTTTTGCGGTAATTCAACACGTAAGAGCTGTTTAGAAATGCAGTCAACAGCTCAGAGGAAGAAAACAGGGAAATCAACAGGGAGACAGAAAGATCTCTTAGTTTTAATGAGCTGTGGATGATCAGTGACAGTTGAGGAATGGCCAACTTTTCTCAGGAGCAAAACTAGTACAACAACAACAACAACACTGAAGGCAGTTTTCATTTAAATCTGTCCCTTCTCTGAAATGTCTTACTTTATGCTCATCCATCATTTTTTTCTGGCACTACACCTCACCTTAAAGAGCGGCTCCAACATTTTCCCACATTAAAGTGTGTTCACGGGTCTTGTTGAGAAGAACCGAATATATGAAAAAGTGGAATGAAGCCTTTTGTGGCTCCAGAGGAAGCTGGATGTCATCTCATGAATTACCTCTCGTGGTGTTACTCAGCGCTAAATTGCATTGTGGGTAATGTAGTCACCAGGTTTTGAGATGAAACTGTGAATGGAAAAAGGTGATGTGTCCATGAGCTAAACCAGTGGACTGCTTTTTAAAACCTGGGGCCTGCATTACCCATAATGCAATGTAGCCACCGAACAACACCAGTGGAGGCATTTTATTAGATTACATGGAGCCACAAAAGGCTTTATAATACTTATTTTTCACATTATGCAGAAGCACACCATAAATATGTACTGTGTACCCTTTAAATAAAGAGTGCAGCTGCCAGAAGAAACTGTTTCAATTTAGCTTTGGGGAAAACAAGCAGTGGCACAACATCACACAGTAAAGATCACATATTCAAGAGGTTTTTGTTTGAGGTGGGTTTTTTTTCCCCATTAAGATGAGACGTGTCAGGATTGTCTAGATCAGCTAGTGATTGACTGGTCGATGAAATTGCACATTCACTGTGTAGTATCTCAGCAGCACATCAAATATACGAAACAGTCTTTTGAGTATTTTTGGGGAAAAGTAGAAATAAAACAGCCCAATCAATCACAATCTATGTGATTTAAAAAACTCACTGCTGCACTGCAGGTAAAAACATCAAGCTGAAGCTGGTTTGATTGAAAAACACGTCTCACTCAGAGTCCGCAACACGACGATTTAAAGTTTGTATTTAACTGGCGAGACAGTTTCTGCCCTCAGAATTCATGGCTGAAGAATCCTTCAGAATCAAGTATTGTGTTGTAGGTTGTTATGCAGTGATTAGCCTCGTTCTGTTTCAAGAAACTGTGATTCATGTATCCTTGAGACAACTCCTCCTCTCTGAGCAAGTGAATTCATCCCACCAGCCTTTTCTTCCTTTGTGAGTGAAGATCTCAACCCTGGACGTGTGGGAGATGTTTTCACGCAGGGTGCATCGGCTCTGGAGAAGCCTCTGCAGTGCGGCGATTAATGGACAATATTTAAACGAAGCCAGTGGTGTAAATCAAGGCCCTCTTTATGTAAACCTCTGCCTGTCAGATGTAATAACACAACAGAATGACTGCTACATGCAGGCCAGGGCAAGACACTCCAGCGATGCGGTGTTGATGACGTAAGGAGATGGAGATGTGAGGTCGGGAGAGCCTGGACCTCAGCGCATCGCTCGGAAAGCCCTGCAGGAGACATGAGTCAGACCGCATGACGGCGATGACCTGTCTGCCTTCTTCTAGATGCTTCCCCCCCCCCCCAAAAAAAAAAC
>CAEMYA010000214.1:524339-551278 GCA_903131615.1 Diplodus sargus
ATGGACATACACCCCCCGTGTCTGTCCACGCCAGGGCCTTCATCTGTAACTTAGCTGTGTTCAGCCAATCCTGGAATTTCAAACTTGGATACCAGCATACCTTGAAAAATATGGATGTTCGATACCACTGTGAAAACGCTGGAGGCTTACAGTTTCTGATTTTTAATAAAAGATAAATATGAGAAGGCTCCTGTAAAGTGTGTTCATAACAGCACCTAAGTTAATTTACTTTTGGAGGAGGTGCGTCTACTAGGTAGTGCAGCGATGTGTGTGTGTGTGTGTGTGTGTGTGTGTGTGTGTGTGTGTGTTAACTCGCTGTTGGAAAAGAGAACGAGTACTAGATATCAATATCTATCGATTTTTTAAGATACTTTTGACAACCAAAGTTCAGCCTCAGAAGCTTGAAACAAAGTTAACTGGCAAGATATACTGAGGAGGTTTAGCAGAAAATGCATATATCAACGTCATAATGTAAAGAAACACCACCCACTGAGCAAAAACACGTCCAAAAGACATCTTTTCAACGTCGCCGCCGATGCTGAAAAGATGTCTTTTGGATGTGTTCAATGCAGAGCCAGAATTAAAGGGGTTTTGACATCTTTTCCATGTCCAAGTGACATCTTTTCAAATGCACTTACAGATGTCTGAAGAACTTCTTGTGGTTTAGAATTAAAGTTTTAATGCCAGACAAATTTTACTTCATGTAGCAAAAACTTCAGGCTTGATTTTCAACCCCAAGCCTCAACCTCAGCAGCCTGCACGAGGCACGTACTTCACCAGGTGAGCTTCCTATCAGCTGCTTTGGTTGTCCAGCCTTGGAACATTAGCCTCCTTGATGAAGGTCGACTGACCAAAACATGATGTATGTTATAAAGATGAAGAAGCGTGTGTCACATACAACCCCATCGCCACTCACCACACACACACACACACTCATTTCATATGCTCACTCACACACCGCCGTGCAGAGAGCATGCTGTCAGTGAGATAAGAAACACTGCCTCGCTCGTCCCCAGAGAGCAAAGAGGGGAGGTAAACACAACGATGCAGTAATGAGGAGCTGGTGCCGTCTGCACAGCAGGTAGACTATCTACAGTGTGTTTGCATCAGGAAGGTGCCCGGTGAGGGACCTTAGTGATGCTGGAACAAGTTATTTTATATTTTTCATTCTCCTGATAGACTATCATCACTGTTTGTTACACAGAGTGAGCTTCGAGGCTGTAATTGATCCCAGCTGGGACTCTGTCAGATGAATGAAACTTGACAATCACAAATACGTATGTATGTAGCAAATTGATTGTAAATGTTGAGTGAGGGTTCAGCCGGAAATGATTATTCAGGAGCCCGCTGCTCAGCCATCATGAGATCCATACTCTTCTGGTTCTTCTCTTTTTAAAATGTATCCTTTCAAAAGTGATTTAAAGATCCTGAACTTTGCTTTTAGAGCAGTGACTCTGCTTCCTGACAGAGTCCAAACAGGCTGTGAAACATTTGCATTATGCGATGTCAGCAAACAGCCTCGACTTGTATCCACATCTTTCTCACTTGTAATATTCTAATGCAAAATACTTCCTATACTTCACCACTTGAGTGGTTTGGTGTCATGATCAGCTGTTCATCAGCAAGAGGAACGACAACAGAGGGCGTCAGAACAGTTAATGGTTCACGCGGGCTTTTTAAGATTGCACCCTCGGACAAGAAACCGATCACTGCTGAAAGTAAATCTGTTTTATGATGCGACAGTCCTGTTGCTCAACGACTTGGTCTGGTCGAGGGAAACGTTGTGGTTTGGGTTGAAATGACTTCAGTGAGGTTAGAGGAGCTGAGCCGTCCGTGTTACAATAATGGGAAGAACTGTGGTCACGCTTTAAAAAACTAAAATGGCGGTTTAACGAGCAGCTATCTAGTTCTCAGTTTAATGTTATGTGGACGCATCCATTCACCCGCACCTCCTCCCTGCTAACTACTGTGGGCTCCAGTGGGCTTTATCAGTCTAACAGGCTGTTTGTACGGAGGGCCAAAATTACGTAGATAAATAAATGACGCATATGATGATTATTTATGGTGACACTTAAAATGACATATTTCTTCAGTTATTTAGGCATTTAATTACACATGTGTTTATTTATTTATGTATTTGATTTTGGCACTTAAAACCCGCCGTAGTTTCCAAAACTTGCTGGACTGAATGATGCAGAACAGTCCCAATATTTTTGGAGATGATCATCAAGATTTTGCTCACGATGTGACTGCTCGTGTTACTAATCCCAACACATTTGAACTGGGACTGAGACTCGACAATCTATCTTCCTACAGGACCATATACTGCATCTTTTAAGATGATTAGAATGTTATCTTGAAGAATAAGAAATAAAACCCACGAAACTATAACCCAATATATCCCTTTTCATTCGATACATAAGCATATGTTTTCACATTTCCTCCGCTCACTTTTCTTTGAGTCATTGCTCCAGCAAAACATTTCCCTCAGGCCTTGTATTCTGCGATCACTTCGTTGTGACGACCTTTGTTTACTCCGACATATTTTTTTGTGTTTTCAGTTTTCTTCCTTCTGGCTACTCATTGTTTCTCCGTCTCATCCTCCAAATGTTTTCCACGCCTACAGCTCTCGGAGACATCTGCCCATGTCATGCAGAGCTTCCTCGTGTTTTTATTTCCGTTTATTGTTGCATTTTGTCAAACCTCGGGGGACGTTAGGAGAGGCGTAGTATTAAAAATCCATCAGGAACATCATTTGATGGGCTTTTTTATATTCTCATTCAGCAAACCCAGTGTCATAATGTGCAGCGTATATTCAGTAATCCAGTTATTATAAAGACAAGCATCTTGTTAGCATTTCTTTCTCAGCTGTGTCAGAGCTTTTGTGTTGAAGAGACAGTTGTACACACTCTGTGTCTTGTTTACGGTGTAATCTGGCAGAAGTCGCTGTGTTTGCGAGGCTCTCCTGGTCCTCCTTCTCTGCCCGGTTTCGATCTGTCCAGATGTTCCTGTGCGAGAGAGGATGAGAGCAGCTTTCTTGCTAAGCTGGACCGTGTGAGCAATACGTTATGAGAACTCTGTGCTTTACTGCAGGTGGTGGTGTTGTTGTTGTTGTTGTTGTTGTTGTTGTGGAGGAGCTTACAGGTGGGTTTTTATTTGTGTCTTATGTGTCATGAGGTTATAAATGAAATGCTGTGTTGAGCCCGCTGTCCAGTCACAATCAGCAGGAGACGTATTCTTATAGTACAAGAGGAGAAAACAAGAGCGCGGTGTTGTCGACTTTACATCAATAAATGTCTCCGGATCTTGCAGTGAGTGGCACTAAAGATATTATGGGATTCGCAGACATTCCCCCACACATCACAGACAGGTGTAGCGCAGAACCCAGACAGAAGAAAAATGCACCAGTTGGTTGCAGAGAGGTAGTTTAAACATTTTCATAAACCAGTCGTAATAAAAAAACGTAACAAATAAAACCTGATTGGTTTCCAGCCACGTTCTCTCAGCATACGCCCACCGTCTTCACATAAATGCGTGGTGACGTAAGTTGGTTTTTAACTCAAACTCTTAGATAAATTAACATGATAGGATGCCAGAGACGATAGATATCCATCTTCAGGGACGACGGATAGGGAGCTGATCAAAAAGGTGCCAAAACAGAGAAAAATATCTGATGAGGAAGAGGAATGCAGGATGTAACATCGCTGTAACTGCAGCTGTTTCCACCAAATTTGTTGCTGCATGTAAAATTCAGACCCTTTAAATCCCATCGCATGAAAACAGTCGATAAATCCTCAATCAGAATGAAGAAATGTAGTCCATGTAAACACAACTGCTGTGTAGTAGAGATAAGTGACTATTTATTGGGGCTGACAGTCTGTTTTTCTGATTATTGTCAGATTATTATCAGTATATTATGTCTTGCTCAGCAATGTAACTAGTAACTAAAGTTATCAACTGAATGCAGTGAATGGTTGGGTTTTACAATAAAGCATCCAAACACAAAACGCAAAGCCGGGCAGGTTAGAAAAACAAAAAAAGCGAGCTTTAGTAACAAAGCTGAAGTCCAAAATCCAAAATGCAAGCGATGAAAAAGACAAGAGATAAAAAGCTGGCAACAAAGAGGCAGAACAGAAAGGACACACAAGGACTGGGGAACAGAGACCAGAATGCAGGTCGACCAACCATGAGTGAAAGACAAACACAGACTCAAATACACACGGACTGATTACCTCAGGAAACACTGGTGTACGAAGAAACAGACAAAAACAGGAAATGGAAACATTGTACTTGAATATAGCACAGAGTAAACTGCAGTTAGAAACATCCCATCACTGCTTATTCTTAGATTTATGCTATATTGGTTCCACTTGTCCTTGACAGCATCACAGTGTTGTGTAAGTAAGAGGAGGTAAATGTAATTTTACTCTCAGCATGCATGAATCTCTTAAAAGCAGACAAGCTCCCCAGTGAGCATGAACCTCCAGCGCTGTGAGTCTCAGTACGCCCTCTTTGATCAAGTCCCAAATGTGTTTATTGAAGAAAAATCGTCACGCTCCAGTGTTCACTCGTCTTTCCATTGAAGCACATTAAAAAAAAAAAAGGTTTTTGAACTTTTCCGTGGACAAAGCGAGACACTTTTGCTGATGTATTGATCTCGGCACATTTCATGTTTCTTCCGTGCTGGAGCCGAGGGTGAAATCCAATACGGCCGCGCTATTTTAACAGCGCGTGGAGGTGAGCTGCTTGTGCAAACGGGCCGCGTGCACCAGATGTATGCAGAGGTGTAGGCTGAAAAAACAGCAATGTTTTTCTGTTTATATTGATCAGAACTCAGAACGTGGTGCGGCTTTGTCTTCTGCAAGCAGCCGCATACCGAAGTTCATATGGAGGAGTGAAGAAAATGCATTTCTTTATTCTTTTATCAAGATCGGGGCTACCTCACAGAGCCACCTGGGTTCACTTTGCCATTATTACTCAATTGGTTTTCTCCTTTTATGTTTTCTGATTCATATTTAAATCATTTATTATTCCTCTTCCTCCAGGAAGCGTGCTGGATCAGATTATCCCATTTCACCCGTCAAGGCGTTGTGTGATTACAGTTGTGCTTGACTCAATTATGTTCATTCCTTCTCCATTTGCTCCCCAGCGGAACGTGTCGATTAAGATAACTGGACCGGGCTGACTAGCCCCTCCCTCCCACTGTTAATTAGGATTAGTGCGCGCATCAGATGTGTCATTGATGGCGACAATAATGACGACTAAAAATAGGTGTAGCGTGTCAGGTATTGTTGTACGTGGAAAATGCAGTTAATAATTCAACGGAAGATGAATTCATGTAAAACCTGGAGATGCATTGTGGGAATGTGCTTATGCCTGGATTGGAATATGGGGTTGTACTGTTCCCACTCCGCGTTACATACATCCAGTATGTTAACGTCGATAAACAGCCAGCCAAACTCGGTTTTCATGAGCCAGGAAGCGAGCGCCTTGCTCCTTTATTCACAGTGTCCATTTATGACAGGTGAAAGACTTTGAGTAAAAAGCCATCGCTTTCGAGGGTTTCTAGATGAAGTTTAAGACACAAAGGAAAACCTCCATGTTCATCAACTCCTCTCTATCCCATAATGCATAGCGTATCTCTTACAAGCCTTCAAAATAGGAGTACATCATGAAATAATGCAAAGCATTGTAATATTATCACTTTTTTTTAGCTGTAAATAGTATTTTTTTTAACATTACATGAATTATGAGCTCCCTTTTTAATGCAATAAATTACAGGGCAATCACAAATTTTACCAGAGGGCAGAACAGGGATCATCCGTCTAAGTATAAACTTTGGTTGATTAGCTGTAAAGTTCACTCTCAAGGACTCATGTTCTTGGTAATACATAGACTGAAAACATGTCTGAGTTTGTTGCTGCAGGCTTGACGTCTGATAAACATCTGCAGAGCTCATTCCATCACCTTTTTGTGTTTAGGTGCCTTGGACTTGTAGCTGTAAGTACTGAGAAGAAAGCTACTAAAATGGCCTTAATGGGAGATTACGGAAGAAAACTAAAAAAAAGCTACTTCCCATTTTTGAGTTTCTTTGTCAAAGAGTGAACCTGATGGTAAGAAACAAAAAAAGATATGGCAAGATAAATATCTACGCCCACTACTTCCCACCTCCCCTGCCCTCTTCACAGCGCTGAGCTTCAGGCACACTGATTCTTACTGGAAACATAAATCTTTAAAAACGGGTTATAAATAGTTGACATTTTTCCTAAAAAAAGCCGAGTGGTGTGGTTTTTTAGCAAACGTTACTCCAGCAGGGGTAGCTCTTGTAGGGGGCTATTTTCAGCTGCAGAGTATTTTGCATTCGGTGCACTAGCTTACATCAGGAGGGTGGGTGAGGAGAGTGGAATGGAGTCAAATGAAGAGGAATAAAGATAAAAACATTGCGATGAATAATGGGGCAGGGTGTGGGTTTACTATGTGTTTCTGCATACGAGGTGGTGGGAGAGTTGGAGAGAGAGTGGGAGTTACTTACTAGCCCACCTTCTGTAGACGCCAGTGCCTCTCCACACCGTCCTGATTCCCACCTCCGACTTTCTCACCCTGCAGAGAAAACTGTAACCCCGTCGACAGCGAAGGGAAGCAGGCAGGTCAGCTCTGTGCCGGGTTCAGTCTCCGAAGCTTGAAACAACGTTAGCTGGCGAGTTACGCGGAGGAAGCTAAGCTAAGACCATGCAAAAGAACCACAGCACCATTGCAAGAAACACACAACAGCAGCCCAAAATAGAGTTTGCCTGACCTGGTTTGACAAGAATATAATAATCTATATGTTCGCGACGATGTTACGATGGCGGAACGCTACATTGCGGATTACTGTCGGCCATCGGAGTACGACCCCTAAATTGCAAAGGTGAATTTGCTGACATTCGGAGAAACAGAACATCGACAGCTGCTTATGAAAGTCAGCACGTCCTACAGATGACAGTCCTTGAACTATTGGACGTGTGTTCAAATAGTGTTAAGATATCAGCAACAATATAAATATATACAGATATATTAACATTAACATAAAGTCCTGCTGCTTCATCACATACTGCACATACAGATGCTTCTTTACTTACTGACGTTTGGGATATAACTTACATGGAAAGCGTTCTTCAAAAGAATGATGTCAAATTTAGAAGCAAAGCTCTTCAAGCATGAATCTAATGTTTTGGGCAAAAACAATAATTTGTTCTGCTTTGTCCTTATTTGCTTTATTTTTTTCTTCTTTCTTCTTTGAATAAACGGGTTTCGTGCACCAATCACATGTGCCCACACACATTTTTCAATTTATTATTCAGGCTCAGGGACAGAATTGTCATGGTGGCTTAGTACTAGGCATTAACCCTACAGTTAAAACGGCTGTCTGAGTTTCCATTAACCGACACAATGGAACCGCCCTGCTAATTTTCACAGCTCCACTTTAGTAATAATTGATATTCATGATGTGCGTTCTTGCAGCTGCCTGTTAAATTCAGGGTACACACACACTGCGGGGCCCGGTGGGTGGTTTAATCTGCTCCCAGATGTGTTTCATATTTAAGTCAACATATCAGTCAAATGCATGCCGCATGGAAACTATAGCTGTGCTTTCAGTCAAGCGCGTGAGAGGCATATCATAATGAAAACAATTATGGTATTAATTGTTGTAGAATGGACGGTTTCAGACAAGCAATCTGCGCGTTGATGGATGAGTACGTTAAGCTGTGGCTAAAGCTACCTGAATGTGTTAATTTGATGGTGTTTTTCTCCTATCAGTAACATATTTTTCATATTTTTAATCGTTAATTTGGATTTCTCTGTTTCCCACAGGATCAGCTGACTGGAGGACCATAAAGCTCGGCAGCGTACAGGTAGGAGAACAATCACTTACACGCGCGTCAACACATTACAACATCTCGCTGGCGGCCAGAAGTGGGAAATAGAATTCAAGCTCATATATTTTTCACCTGCCCCGCTGCGAGGAAAAAAAAACACAGAGGTGAAGAGAGAATAGAAATAAAAACACACGGTGTTTTATTGCCGCTCTGTGTATGGCGAGCTGCCATGCGGCGGGAGCGCTCCAGGTCACTTCCTGTGGCGTTTGCGATGGCTGTGACTGGTGTTTGCCGAGATTATTGCCTCTGCGTGCAGTCGGCAGCGGAGACAGCCAGCAGCGTGCAGCCCTTTTAAACCCCGCTGTCTTTCTACAGACTCTGTTCTCCATTACCTTGACGAAGACGTGTGGGCTTTCAGAGGTTTTAGTGCACTCCCTTTAATTATGGACCTGTTCGGTGGTTAATTAGAGAGGAAACACGGTCAAAGCCATTATGCGCTGCATTTGTCTGGGGACGGAGGGCTTCTTCTTTCTTTTATCGCACTCGCCGTCTCGTTTTCCTCCTGAATTGGCTTGTGCGTTTAAGCCAAGGGTTTAAACACATTTAACGACAAAGATATTTATAAAGGTGTCAGTAAGGTGCACTTAATGCTCCGAGCTTCCTTTTGTGTTTCTTCATCCGGTGGCAGAACTGCATTTATAATGCAGCTGAACTCCTGATCGCCTGACTGCATCTCATCGTCTGGCTTCTCTTTGCATCTCTCAGTTTGGTTGTGTTCAGTTTTTCAGTTGGGTAGAAGAGTGAATCGATTTCCTTGCGGTACTGTAGCTTTCTTTGGATCTTGTCTAGAAACAATATATTGTCAAGGGGAAAAGTAAAAAAATAAAAATACAATCTTGCTGCATCAGCATCATTATGCAATCAAAACAAGAAGAGGCATCGTTTTCCCTGGTCGATTTCCCCAGGTAACGCTGGAACAAGAGGACTAACTCCTCGCTGATGGACGAGGCGAAGAAGGCGAAGAGGGAGAGTGATAGAAACGGAGGTAAAACCGGAGAGAAGCGTGAGGCATTCACTTGATGGAGAGAAGTGGTGTCGGGTCAAAATCCATTCCCCAGACGATATCTGTTCCTCTTACCAGTGATACTTGAGATGGTTCAAAATTTCCTTCAACTGGATCAATGAGTAACTAAACCCGCCTACTGGATTCATGGGTCAAATGTGGATTCCTACGGTTGTTCTTTGCTTTGCACAGTAGCCAAACCGCCGTAACCATGTTGCTAACGCTGCGTTTGCAAAAAAACAGTGACACCCAAGTGAAAAGCATGGAGGGGGGGGAAGTTTTGTACCTCTATGACACATAAGATAGTAATCACTGTCATAAAAACCCAACAGTCGGGCTCTTGTCTTCCGCTCTGTCTTTTTTATTCCGTCTGTTTTCTGCGTGCAGAGCTTCTACAACTTTTCCACATTATTTCCAATTTCCACAGTCGAGTGCCTTTATCTTTGTGTTGTTGACAGTGCAAGACACTTCGGTAGGCATGAAGGCAATCTGCATTGCTTGCCTGTGTACTTCCGGGTGAATAATTCATGAGTTGGCCTACTGTCAGCTCGGCTCTGGGAGTGCAGAAACTGTACAGTGTGAAGAAGACCGATGCTGTGCTACATCCCCAGAATGCTTTGGTCTGTTTCGTAGACCTGTCGTGCTTAACGAGGTGGAGGATGAAGGATGAAGGATCTGCCCTTTAAAATGTTTCCATCAGCACCTCAGACAAACATGAACCAGCCGCCAGTACTAAAAGTCACTGATCAGATCAGTAGCTTAACATTTTAATTACACCTTAAAGAATTAGGGATTGCAGTTAAATCTGTTCGTGTACACACACATCATTTAGTCAGACTTTATTGTCTGGATCATATATAACCGACCAGTGACTTCTAACCTGTGAGTCGAGGTAATATCTTTAACTAGTGACTCTCATCGATGACAAAAAAAAAGATCCCAACGTATGTTTTACATCTAACACACACACACAGTATATCTTTTTTCATCATAGCATTGTGTTTCTGTTGATCTATTCTAGCCGCAATCTTTTAAACTTCTCCAGCAAAGCGGTCGTATCCGTCACAAAACCAGTCGTGTTTCGCTGCCACCGTGTTTCTGACCCCCGCGAGAGGCAAACGTGAGGCAGAAAGAATTTGTTTATCGCAACCAGAGAGAAGCAGTCGGATTAAGCATTTTGCATAGTTATTAGCCGCAAATATTTTGCCGTTGAACAGATTAACACCATTCCTCTCGATTTGATTGAAAATGTACTAAGATTGGTCCAGAATGGATCGGTCTCCTCTCACTGAAGTTGCTTCATGAGGGCTAATATACTGATTAGCAGAGGAATAATCTGGTCCATGTAAACACAGCGCACATCAAAACCAATGCAGCAGTTTGTCGAGATATATGCCTTGCAAACAAAATCTATTTTGTGTGTTTTTAACAAAATGATGCCATTGTATCAGCCATAGAAATGACGTCATGTCGTGTTTAGCAGACATGACAGAACTGTGGCTTGCAGTATGTTTTATGTTTATCCCCATCAGAGTCTTCCCAGGTTCCTGAACATTAAAATACAAGACGTGTAGCAAGACTTAGAATGCTAAGCAGATAAACAAGTGGGAGAGCTTAAGGTCGAGGTGATGTTTGAGTACAGGCATTACAATTATACAAAGAATCAACAAAAGCAAAATCAATATCTGCTTTTCTGGGCAAAATAATTAATGGATGTGGCCAGAACACTAAAACATTAATGTCAGGCGGGTTTTATTGACACATTTTCCTCAGTGAGTTGACTATTGACTAATGTATACATTACTGTTTGACATCTCTTGTCAGTATTGTCCTCTTCAGAGCTCCAGTGTGCCGGGTTATGACTCTAATAACAGGCTGGATCCATTGTTTTCATGCTCTGTTTGCTCTCTATTCCCTCGTGTTCCTCCTCCTCCTCCTCCTCCTCCATCCTCCTCCTCGGTGTCCATTTCTGTCAGCGATGTGTTGCCTTGGACCACAGCTGTGAGGCATAAAGTTTGTCTGAACTTTGGGTCAAGGAATGATGCAGTAGTCACTGGTAGCAGAGTGTTCAGCAGCTCATAGCCTGAAATAACAGATGAGGCTGTCAAGACGGGGGAGCGTCGCCTGATCTGGGCTACACGTCTCAGTGCAGGGTCACCTCTGTTGCCTGTGCTTTTCAGATTCTCTGGAAATCCAGCTGTGACAGGGGACACAAAGCTAAATGTGGCACCACTGTCTGTCTGAATGAAGAGAAATGTCCCGAACAAATGCAAAGAAGTAAAATTCTACAAAACAAAGCGAGACAAAGCTTTCAGACTGATGTATAGGATCATTTTCTCCCAAATAGCTTGTTGGATGTGAATACAATGAACCAGTCATTATTTTTCCATCCGGGCTGCAGTGCTCCCTGTATTATAACTAATGTGGCTGTTTATTTAACTTCTCCGCAGCGAGCACTGAAATAGCTGCAGGATGTGTTTGTGTGAAGTGCAGTCTGGTGGTTACAAACGTTGGTTTTGTGCCGTGACTCATCAGAGGATGATTAGAAATGTTCAAACCAGACGAAATGTCTGCGTTTCACTTTTATCTTGTCGTTAATATTGATTTCATCTCATAATTCACACAGGCACCGTCTCCTCACAGAGCTTCTGATCTACGCACATGAATGCACCTGCTTGCTCTAAATTAAACATTAACGTTCAGCTTGTCTTCATACAGATTGGCAAAAGTTGCACAAGGTGAAACATTACAGGTGAGAACATTGACTTTTCAGACACTGGTTGATTTTGAGAGCCGGGGACGAGCAGAAAGAAAAAGTTCAGAATGCAAATCTACGCTTTTAATTCAGGTCATACTTCTGATCCGGACAGAAATGCAAAATGGAGCATATTTAATTGGATTATTTGCATATTTAAATGTATAATATTGGAAAACTGACAGTACAAGAAAAGATTGTCTTCAAGGTTTGTAAGATATGGCCAGAATCTTTGTTCTTACATTGTCAACAGAGTGTGAAGAATAAAAACAATTGACGTTACGCAAAGATATCTGTGTGTTCTCCTGAAGTTAGCATGCTAATCAGCTAGCCTGGGCCCGTCCTGTCTCATAATTCCACTTTATGTGCTGCTAGAGGTAAACCAAACTGTCTTACTGTCGCACCACAATCATGAAACAAACTTAACTCAAACTCAGCATCAACAACATAAAACACAGTCTTGGTATGCTGTGTCTTCTAGTTACCAAACAAGGATATCTGTAAGTTTATATTATTGCTCCAATTTACCATATATTGATTTTACATTCATATTCTGAGCCATAAGTCTCCATATTGTACAATATTGTAGAGATTTTTACAGAAGGGTTTGTTCAGTTATCATTCGTCACCTGATTTATTGCGCACAATTATTCTAAAAATTTGGTGACATTGTTTTTTGTTGTTGATGTTATTTTCTGACTCATAGTCATTAAAAAAGAGAAATTAAAAATTGCCCTAATATATCAACAAAATGAAAGAAGAAGAAATAAGAACTGATATCTATAAACACTTCTGCTCTGTGATTTTTTTTTTTATTAGCATTTTAATAAGTGTATATTTGATTATGGTAATACATTTGCATATTTAAAAACATACAACTCTAGAACATTTAGACACAAAGATAATTGTTTTGATTCAATGACCAACTGGGAAAGTTTCACGATGATATCTATTAATATTTGTGCCCTGTCTCCTAATAATGAATTGCTGGTGTTTTCGATAATTACACCCCATCAACTATAAAATGTACCAACCAATCACAGATCAGACTTTTCAGTCTTTCACCAAAAGGTTATTATGGAAAATCCCTCACAGAATTTCTTTATTCATAAGTAAGTAATCTTATTTTAACTAGAATTTGTTCATTGTGCCCGTAACAATAAAACTCCACTTATCCCAGACAATGTATAATACGACCTTGTAGTGGCGGATGGGATCAGCCGGAGTATTGCCTGGCAGCCCACGGGGGCCTCTCCATGGCTCCCAGTTAAACTCATTACAGGCTCCACTATGCAGTGTTATGGCTTCTTTGAGGAAAATTGCCTGCTCCAAAATTACCCGCTTATTTTTTGTTTCACAGATTAACTCTCAGTGCTTCAGGTTGAAGAACCTTGCGTCACCATGAGCCGCACTAGTAGCAAATACAAAGAGATGAAAAATAAAAGGAAAACAGATGTGGCTCTACTCAGACGGAGGAAAGTGATAGTGTTCATTTGGAGACAGCAATCCTCCCGCTTCCTAGAAGGATCGGAATGAGAAGATTTAATATTACCTTGGAAGGTCGCTGGGAGCGGGGATGAGTCCCTCCACTAGACGTTATCCCTCCTGCTGATGTGTCCTTGAACAAGATGCTGGATCTGTTTAATGAGTCACCTACAGACTCGCTGCTTGACTTTCCTTCCGTGATATGTAGCATCACTACTCAAGTGGCCAATTACATGCCAAGGCTTTGGTCCAAATAGAAAGTGGAGCCTTGGATATCAAATATTTAGCCTTTAAGCAAGCAAACAACACACAGTAAATCTTCCCAATTTATATGTGTATATTACTGTTTCTTCCACTGTGAGAAAACTCGATCAATAACAATAATGTATTCTGGGCAAAAATAGGAGTCTACAGATTCTTGACCTGCTTCCTCCCACTCGAGGAGTTTTTATCTGTATTTACTTGCATTTTCCAGAATAATGTATTAGAATTTAAATCACACCGAGGATTGCCCTGGAGGATTTGTGCCAAGGTGAAGTTGATGAATGCAAGTTACAACAAATAATGAGTTTTTTAAAGAAAACACACAAAAAAAAAGGTTTCTAAATCGGAACGCGGGCCACTCTAGGGAGGGCAAACTGAACGACAAGTTCTCTGTGTGGAGCACGAGTGTTATTATTCAGGTTCTGCTACATGTAATGTAAGTAAGTATGTTTTTGCTAAATCCCGTATCTCAGCCCAGTCACCAGGATAAAATGTCAGCAGCCAAGGTTTTGTTCACATTTCTACGTGTCAAAGGCTTCGCACAATATTGAATTTCTACAAACAGTGTCTTATCATGTTCAGATTATATGTTAATCACCTGGCTGTCACATCAGAAAATCATAACATTCATAAAATTAAAAATTGACCCTCAAAAACAGTTGCAAAGAGTTTTATCATGTCAGTGGTTTGCAGAAACCTACATTTACAACAATTATTCTGCTGACTGAGTAGATTTAAAGGACAGAAGACACTGACATGTTATATTGTAATCACTGATATATTTTAATTTTAACTTAAAGATTAGATTTATTTATCGATCACACTCATCGGGGCAACCTTTTGCTCACTTTAGTCTCTCACCAAACTATACTATAAAAGATATTATAAAGAATTTGCACTGATTTAAGTACACTAACATACCTTATCTATGCATGTTTCATTGAAATAAATGTTGATTGAGCACAGTAAATACAAATAAAGGCTATATCATCTATCTAAACACACTTGTATGGTACCATAGTACATTCACACTTGATTTTTGTATCAGCCTCTCACTGGAGAAAAAAGATATTCCACAGCAGTTGAGAGCAGTAAGAAAAAGCTCTGTGTGGGCCTGCCAACTGTTTGATTTCTTATTTATCCTCTGTATAAAAGATGGATGATAGATTGAAGAGTCAGACTGCATCTTGTGATCTGAATGTTCATGGGGAAATGTAAGGTTTTGTAAGGCCGGGTAAAGATGCGCTGATTCAATGGGCAGTTTCTTGTCCGATGTAGCTGAAATATGGAGCCAGTGAAGTGAGGAAATAATCAGTATTATGTGTCAAATGTTTTGGTTTAATTGTAGCGGCTGAATTGTGGAAGACATGAGAAGGTTACAATACTCAATTCTAGATGAGATGAATATATAAATGTCTGGAATGTCTGAAATGTCTGGAGCATGTACAGTGAAAAAAAAGCAGTGGTCCTAAGATTGAGCCTTGTGGTACCCCACAGGAAAGGAAATGACTGTAAGACGTAGAGCGGTGAATGTGTCCTACCAAACAAGTATTGTTGAAACGATGTGAAAATACGTTTACAACCTGAAGTGCTTGAAGGAGCATTATGTGATATTTCTGTTATTAAAACATTCAAAAATTTACAGAATGTGCAAAAATAAAAGTTTTGAGGTTGTGATGTTAAAGTCATTGTGTTGCTATCTATAAAAGTTAGCATGCTAACCAGCTACCCTGTAACCACTTTGTACATCAAGATGTGATGGTTCAATGATAAACAACACCAGCGCAGAGTTAGCTAGTATGACCACTAGCAACATGGTTGACTGAGCGTGCTAGCTAAAGGCAGCTACGGTTAGCAGCAGTTGGGGATTATGATGATGTCATGCTGCCCTCTATTTGTTTGGAGTATTAATCTCTCTCTTCATCTCAACCCAACCGGTCGAGGCAGATTGGTTGATTGATTGATTGAGATGTCCAATTCTTGCATATTGCACCTTTTAATATAAAACTGACACATATATAAATCTCAGCTCACTTGTGTATTGATTCTCTGAAGGACGCACTTAAGCCACCATGTGTGTTCAGCTGCCGCTGGAACAATAACATTAACGTCCTTGCTTGTGCTCAGAGAAAGTAGTCTCAACTCACTCGGACCACTTCCACGCATGGAGCTCCTCTGATCAAACTGATAAATTGCTACCTTAAATGCATCTCTTTTATTCAGGGACTTCATTCATCGAGGATACAATGAATTTCTCCCTCCGCTCGTCTTTGATGTGACCTTGTGTTGCCAGTCATACATCATTCCAAAACACAGACATCCTGATTAGGCTTTGGTTCCAGTCTGAAAGGTGGGACAGAGGGGGAAGGGAAGGGAAGGGAGGGGAGGGAGGGTTCATTCCTTACTTGAATACTGCTTATAGGAAATGGAAAATGGCCCAGATCACTGCCACTCCACTCCTCTTCCTCTCTCTCCATACACTCCAAGCATTTGTGCATTGAAAGGATTGCTAGAATCAGTGCTGCAGAGTTTTTTCCGAACAGAAACTGATAAAGCAGCCTCAAGGGGAGAATTGGACTTGAGTGATGTTAAGGGCTAAAATATTGTGTATTCCTTTATCATACAGGGTCCAGATGGATGTTATTTATAACAGCTTGCCCTAGGCTGCCTGTTGTTAGACGTTTCTGAGCAATGGAACCTGTTGTGAGTGCTGCTGTCTGATAAGGGTGATATTTCCCCCTTTATTTATCGAGTTAAATCAAAGTTCCCTGTGCAATACATTTCACATTCAAAATTTGTACCTCACTGGAACAAATAGATTCACATCATGCTCTGCTGTTCTCCCCCGTCAAATATAAAGTAGATCTGACATTTCGAAGCTTTTTGTTTTATTGATCCATAAACATTTTCCATCATCCCTTTTTCAGTGCTGTTGTCGTTCTGTGGAAATAAGCTTAGTGATATTTTTATGATCCTGTCAGAGCAGTCTTGTGGTGCTTGTTTGGGTTTACAAACCTCTAGTCGATGAAACGTCGTCCCAGAGAGCTCGTCACACCGAGTCGTTCCCCTCACAGGAGCGAGCTTAGCAGTTCCCCAGCTGGAGTCTGGGGGCTCTCAAAGGGTCGGAGCCACCGCAGGGATTGGACAGTGCCAGCGCCGTCAGATCTGGTGAAATACCACAGTGGGAACAAAGGCAAATGAAAGAGCTTTTCTGCCCTTTGATGCCGCAACGAAAGTCGAGGGCTATTGCCAAGAGCTGTGGAGCGGTGTGAACTCGGAGATGACACCGCACACTGGGACTCTGTGCTAGAAATCACCTTGCTTCACCTTGAGAAGCTGTTTCACTCCAGCGTGTCTCATCACTGGAGTTTTTGGAAATACTGAGGTGTGGACAAAAGTAAAAACACTCACTTTTTATCAGTGTTTCCCACACATAGACTTTAGTTGGGCTATACATGGCTGCCCGAGTACATTTGGGTTAGAGGAATGTTAAGGTGGACAATAAAGCTGACATATGTTTCCAAAAAGTGATTCAGAAAAAGAGTCAAGAAGTCTCTTTCTCAGGTGGTTAAATACAAACACTTTGTTTGGGGTGTGCAGGATACATCAGTGGTACGCTACCTGCCCAGAATCAAACAGCAGGCAAAGTTAGCAACTAGCTGGTGAACAAAACTGAGTATCTACCAGCTGAATAGCATGGTATTTCTGACTACACTTGTGTCTTTCTGTTTGCTAACAAGGTTGCCCTGATTACGGAAAAGGTGATAATATGTAACAGATGTGCTTACAACTTTTCCACGCTGTTCGGAGAGTGGGGAAAACAGTAAAGTTTTTGTTGAAATGTATCAAATACATATTTAAAACTGTTTTTTGGGGGAGGTTAAAGTTGCTCTATTTCCATCTTTTTGTTTTATAGAAAGAGGCAACACTTGTGGTACCTCTTTTGAATATAAAACTGCCTGACTCAAGGTCACATCACTGGAAACAACTGTGCCTGGAAAGAATCCACTGAGCTCAAGTGCATTCGATCTGATTTAAATAAGGGGATGCTGCCATGGCAGCCATGTGGAAGTTCACAGTTCACGATAAAAATAAGTGCCTTTTCCATTATTTGCTTAACAAAAGGGAGCAAGTGTTGTTTCTTGAATGGCAAGTATTTATGAATCAAAAATGCTAAATAATCTGGATTAAAATGATTATAATTTGTTGTAGCTTTGGCATTACATCAAATGAAAAGAACCTTTGTGTATTTATTGCTTATTTCCTGTAATTTATTGTGATGCATTTACAAATTCGAGTAGATTAACATTATTGTCCATCTCATTGGACATTTTTTTAAGCCTCTTCCTGCATTGCGCACCATTAAAACATACATATACATCATAAAATAGCACAAATGGGCAGATAGCAGCAAATAGGTTGTATAGATACACCAGAGAGCATCGTGGAAACTAGAAGTCTTGACTAGAATTTCCAGTAAAGGTCAGTGGATTTAAATAAAGCTGCTCAGTGCAATAAATGTTAGCAATGATAGATTCACCGAATGTCAGCAGGATTAAGTGGATCTGTTATCAGAACTTTCTGCTGGTGCTGTCCGTGGTGCTGAAAGTTTGCAGCTTCCAGCCCTTCAGGCTTCATTATGCATAATGCAGTCCATCGCCCAGTGGGTCCTGTGCTGCAGGGAGTCAGCGCTGCTCACACTCTCAACATCTTTATCAGACGGAGATGTTGATTTTCAAATTGCTCGTAACTTGTTTGAGCTGACTCGCTTTGAATTCAGCGTCTCTTGAGCAAAGCAGAGAGAAGCGTAAAAACAGGACTCCACTGGATGCTACACTTCACTTTTATGTTCTTGTTAACTTTCCATGAGGATAAAACCAACAACACAAAGAAACAATATAAAGCAACTCTTCTGAGTCTGTCTGTCTAGTCTTTCAAAAGTAAAACTACCAGTGAGCGAGGATAGGTTCGGATTTTTTTCAAGTCAACTAACTCAAACGGCAGCATGTTGAAAGAGTAATGGTTGCTGTTACAGTTTTTTATTCCTCTTCTCCTCGCTGACTGAGGTGATTTCTTTGTAAGTGGCTCCAGTAGAAGAGAGCAGGGACAAACTCAACGGTTCACATTCTGTACAAAAAAAGCAATCTAAAGCTAACAGCCTGAGATTAGTCGTATCAAGTGAATATGGAGTTATAGTCTTTTTTTTTTAGTGCCATGTCTCTCACACCAGCAAAAGATCTCTTTGGAGCCGGTATAAGAGAGAATAGGAACAATTTCTTTTTTGATCAAATAATCATTTGGGCAAGAAAACACCTTAGAAAATGGAAGAATAAAGTTTAACCAGACCAACTTAACCAGAGTTTCCATCAGCATGGGGACGAGTAACTTAGACAATGAGTGAATTTTTATTTTTGGGCGAACTTATCCTTTACCACATTATTGACAAATATCCATCACCTAATTTGACCTGTTTGGAACGAATCAGCACACAGTATTTACATGCTCGTTCCACTATATTGAAGGCGTAAGGCTTTTTCTTGCTTCTATATTTAGGAAACTCAGCCATGATATGAATGCGTAACCTGACATTCTCTGTTAGTCTTTTTAAAATGTCATTATATTGCAAAGTGACAGGTAATTTGCATAGTACAGGTCCCCAATTAAGACTTACAGCCACAGATGCCAAGAAGAAAAGGAAACAGGCGGGGAAAAAAAACCTCTTCTCTGCATCGACTGCCTCCCTTTTTCGCATTCGATGCCACATCTCGGCTGTAAACACAAGCTTGTTGAAGTGTAAGAACTTTTTAATCCAGTGACATGCCGAGGAGGAGGCCAGCGCAGGTCAGGATGGAGGTTGCTGACAGTGGACGGGCCCTGAGGTCTGAATGAATGATTATTTTGATGAGGCTGCATGATTAGAAATCCCTCCCCGCCTCCTCTAGGTCCCTATCTCGCCCTCTCATGTGGATAAATCAAAGTCGGCCCCTAACTGGGCCTCTGCCTGCTCCTCTATCTGCAGAGTCATTATCCCAAGGATGTGGTCCACGGGGTTTTCTCTCCTCCAGTAGTAGTTGCTTGAAAAATAAGCTTTGGTTTCTCTCCCCCTCCCCGTCTCGGCTCTCCACTCTCTCTTTTTATTTGTTCTAATAGGACGCTTCTCCTGGTTCTCACCCCAGAGAGCGAGTTTACGCGTCCTGCTGGGGCTTTTTCCGGTGGCATCGGGCGCTCGTTGGGTTGCTGTAAATCGCCACGCTGTGCCCCATGCTCTATGGCCCAAGGGGCTCGTTCACAGCTTCTCCCACTCTGTTGGTGTGATTTGTGTCTTCATATTCCTTCTTCTCCGTCTCCTCTCCAGCACGCCACTCGCGCCCGTAAATGGCTGTATGAAGACAGATAAAATAGAAACAAAGGCGACTGGGTCCTGTCGTGCTTAATGATCCTATATATACATCCACACCCTGTCGCCCATTTCACACACACACACACCATTTTTTCTTCTCTATCTTTCTATCTGTCTGTCTTTTTTTTTAAATCCTGTGCCACCCCCACCTCCTCCCTTCTCCTCCTCCTCCTCCTCCTCCTCCTCTGTTATCATGGCCCGGAGAAGAGTTGTGAAATTCATGACATTCAGATCTGGAGGGGCTGGGTGATGGAGGACAAGAATAGTCTCCCGAGTTCCTGCTGGAATCAGTCTGTCTTTTGATGAGCGAGTTATACAATGTCAGCACCCCCCCGATAATCTCGCTCCCGCAATTTGTGGCGGAGAGAGAGGGAGAGAGAGAGAGGGAGAATCTCATTTGTTGCATTTGGTTACGGAACAGTGGCTGCCTCTGCAGAGTCTGTTTCTGCTCCATAACCTTATAAATGCGGTGCCCAGTAACGTGCGCCCAACCTGAGACGGAATAATGGACACAGTGTCATGAAGATAAGGCGAGATAAGATCTTAATGCCTCTGTTCGTGGCTTATCGTGTGTCCCCCCCCCTCCCTCCACGTCTGCGCTCTTCTCCTCACTGCTGGGAAAGTCATCATAGGCGGTACGCTCTGTTGCTGCGAAGTCTATCTGCTTGAAATTCAAAGTTGTCTCCGTCAAACAGGGCTCTCAAACAGCCCCCGAGACACTCAGCAGCTTCGGGAGGATGAAAAGTAGTTCCTCCGGCTAACAGCGAGGGGTACTGTTGCTCCAAGACAACTTCATTATTCCTCTTCCTCTTTTCCCTCTCCCTCCATTCTTACATAAATCCCAGAATAAGTGAGGCGGGAGAAGCGGTGAATATTTTTTGTGCGATTGCTGCATTGAGTGCTCTTTAACAGCTAATCAATGAGTCATGACTTGAGTGTTTAACTTCCTGCAGATGATTCTGCGAGCCGTTTGCGTTAGCACCGCGGCGACATCCCACTTTTTAAAAGATGGTGCTGTTTGAGGCAAAGCAAAAAGTGCATTTTGTGCCGCAGAAGGTTTTCGACAAAAAGGACACGAGAGTATGATTGTGGGCATTTCAGGCCACTTAGGCAGAGCCTGTTGTCCTTGCGAGCTTGTCAGGGGTGTAGCTGTGCAGACAACTGGTGAATATTTAATGCGTCCGCGTCCCGCTCGGCTGTCCCCACAGGGAAGGGACTGTACTGTAACTGTGTAATAGCTCATTAGCCCCGAAGACAAACTTAAGGAGGGCTGTTGCTGCACTTGTAGGTCTGCTGACTGTTGGCAGCTTCAGAGAGCGTGGATGGGAGGACGGCTGGATGTAAAGAAGAAGAAGGTGTTCTGTTCAGCTGTGTGTGGCCGTTTCAGGCAGTGAAACAGAGCAGAAATGTAGAAGTGCAGACGACTTCAATGAGCTTCCTGTGTTAGATTATCTTCCTGCCTTTGTCGAATACAAACTATCGTAGAGAAGAAAGTCAATGCCTATTTTCTTCAACCCATTATGTCACTAATTAAATTCCTTCCTGTTGAATGTAATAGTTTGTTTTGTTTTTTAATAAATCTGTTCATGTCAGTGGTTTACAATATTTTTTCAGATATTCTCTGGATAAATATTTTCAAGCTCTCGCATCAACACATGTCGTTTGTAACTTCTGTAGAATCGTGTGTAATCAGTGAAGAGCTGCAACTTTAGTGCGACCTCCTTCTGAAAAACTAGAATCAAGTCACCTTGATAGTGGAATCATTAACAATGCAGCATGCGTCCATCGCTTGGGATTTACTCAAAATTGCCTCCATGCACGAAAACGGCAACTCCCCGGGAGCAAACAAACACTGGATCATCTTCTCTGCGAGGAATACACCTCTAATCCAGTCCATCCTCTAAAGTGACTTGTTGAGGCTGCAATCTTATGTCATTATTTAGAAAGCGGCAGATGGCACAAGTTTTTCTTCTTCTTCTTTCTACTGCTATTTTTGAAATGATACAAGCAAAATAGACAAAAGAATGAATGAATGAATGAAGTAGTAGTTTGTCTTTACTGAAGACGTTTCATCGGTTGGTTGGATGTGTCGAACTATAATCTATTGTAAAAATTGTCCAAGTACGATACCTCATATGTTTTGCCGTGCTATAACTCTTGGCCTCCTCCAGGGGGCACGCTCCTCTCTTCATAGCATCACACATTGATCATTTTAAACCAGTCTAGTTGCGTCTTGATACAAACTTCTTGTGTTTTTTTAACAGTCCGCACCAGGAATGAAAAACGATAACGCTGTGAGCACCCACACGGATGAACAATAATGTTCTGTAAACAGTGTGCCTTAGCACGCGCCTGCTGGCATCTTATGAAAATGGATATTGATGACCTATTACTTATTGTACAGTGCGCAGAAGAAAACAAACAACTAGAAAATATCCCAGGAGGACATGAAAACTTCCAAAGTTGAGAGGAGATAGGAGAAGACAACACTGCTGCGAGGTCTTTCGAAGACGATACTTTTCACCAGTAAGGCCGATCAGTGCCGAAGAATGACGGCAGTGTGTCTCAGGTATAAACATTTATTAGGGTTTGAAGTTGTATACATAACATCCCATCGATTAGCTCACATAAAAGTCATCTCTCAGTCATCCTGGTCATGGTGTATCTGTGCAGAACTAACGCACATGTCTCACCTCTCGTCTAACAGGCTTCTTTAATTGTGACTGACTGGTGGGGAGTCACAAGCTTTTAAAACCCTCTGCGAGCTGCAGGGTCACATGCGTGTCGTCGACCCGCTCCGGCCGCCATGTGAGTCGTCGAGGTCACAAGAGTCCAAGTGTGAGTGGGTTGTTGAGCTTCCTGCGGAGGGAAGTCTGCGTTGTAGGTGGCTGATGAGCGATGTGGAAGACCACTGATTGGTGGCCTTGTGTTTCCAGATGTCGGTGTTTCTGTAGTACATCAAATCATCTGACAGCAATTGTTTTTAAAGTTGTTGTATGAGATTTTTAAAAACCTATATGTTTATAGTTATGGTTGTAGCGATCGTTGTTGGCGTGGAGCCGTTTACTCTGAGGGGGATTTGTTATCCAAACATTTATCTATCACTGTGACAGCACTGTTTCAGAGCGGAGTGAACCCCATCTCACAGAGGGCAGCCTCCTCCCGTCGCCAGTCAAGTCCTCAAAGTCAAGGCTGACCTGCTTTTAGAGGAGCACGCCAGCCGGGCCCCGCCACGTCTCCTGAATGAAGCCTGCAGGCGTAGACTAATTACACCAAAATGCCCTTTTTCCCTTTCACCTGCCTCACACAAATCACTCTGGGTAAATAGCTTTCTTTTTCTTTTCTCTCTCTCGCTTTTTTCCCTCATCCTCACGAAGGACATCTTTTGAGGGACGCGATGGGAAAGGCTACGGTGAAAAGAGCTGTTGAAACCACATTACTGTAGCGACAATAACAAGTTTGTCAGCGGGAGTGTGGGGTCCGGAGAATCATTCTGTCAGAGGCATTTCAGTGTCGCTGTCGGCCGAGGCACCGGGGCGGACTGGCTGGAATAGAGGAGCTGCCATTTGTGCGCGCTTTTTGTCTAAATATAAAAGAGATCTGACTGGAGGAGGATGCATATTTTTGCCTGCGGTCTGTACCGTTGACGTCCTGCTTTTCCAGTGAGATGCATCTGCATAAAAAAAGCTGGCAGATAAAATGACCATCAAATGTGTAAAGGCGTGAAAATAAAGGAGACACGCCACCTTGAGAAAACAAACAAATAAGAGGCGGAAACACCTCGGCTGTGAAGGGATTCGTGGTGCGTTAAGGCTCAGATCTTTTCGACGATAGCCCCGAGGTCATGACCCAAATACATCAGATAATACAATATTAAATGTTATGTATGTTGCTTGTTTTCTGCAGCGCTGTCGCTTCATCTTACTATAACACTTCAGGTCCCAAAGCAGCCATTTGTGTCCCCTTTTCACCAGCAGTGATTGATTGTTTTTATTTTATACGTAAAAGTCAAGCAGGACAATCCGTATCAATATCAGTCAGTAAAGGAGCTGAGGGACCTTGGTGGGGACGCTGTGAATGACACATTCCTCTGTGTCCTCTCCTCCAAACATCTGATTTGATTTATAGCCCACGTCTGGCCGCAGTCCAGTCAGACCTAATAGAATCACAAAAGGTCGGCTGGGGAGTCATCGGGGCACCCCGACATTAGCACCGGGGACAAGAAGACAATCAATGCTCTCGGGCTGTACAAGGATATCCCGTCTCATCGTAGCAAAAAAGAAAAAAGTTGAGAATAAAGACAGATAAATTGTGTATCAGAGACGGCAGCCAGAGGCAGACGGAGGACACGGAAGGAGAAAAGAGCAGAAGGGGACGAAGGCAGGAGAGAGCTGAAATGAAGAGGACAGAAAATGGGAAGAGACAAGACGGAGGAGATGTGAGATTGTCCTCTGTTTGACATGCGCTCTGCCGGCAGATCAACAGCGATATCACTTTCCACACAGCCTTACATAGGTGGCACTCTGACAAGACTCCCCATTTGATTTAGCGAGGAAGTCCAAGAAAAGAGTGATCACAGCGGGAAACTCTTGAATGGCGGTTAGAGAGACGGAATTGCCGGGTTGATATAGGTCAAGTACCGCGAGAGACTCGGGGAACGTCAGATAATTCGACTCGACCTCCGTTCAGTCAAAATCCCCCGCGGTGGGAGTTTTCATCTGATACATGACTCAGGTACTCTGACAGGAAAATTAGAGACTCTCCAACGCAGCAGGTCTATTCGGGGAACTCATACACGCTCCGTTTGGTTTCAAATCATCGGGTTTTGAAACTTCGACTTCGGCGTGCCAAATTAGTGTCTGATGTAAGCTGGCATGGCACCTTGGCATCACGACTCCGGCACAATCCAAACTTTCTGCCAGATCACTGAAGGGTGGAGGAGCAAATTCATCACTCGCGAACACGGGCAGCGTTCCACTTCATATCTACAGAGGTAGAGACTGCTGCCTCTGTCATGAGATATGTTGATATTCTTATTACTGGTCCTTATTGGTTCATTTTCATTGCCAAATATATGCTTTAGAAAAATGTTGTTATGACAAAAAACAGAACAGGAATGGAGTTCAATGTTCTTAATATTCCTCTGTTGTTTTCAGTGCAGGAACAGTTACGGTTTCAGCAGCAAAGTCATTATAAAGTCAATAATATCTCACTGAAACAAACCTAAAAAAAAATTGATCCTGACATCAAAAATATTGAGTGAGGTTTAGAAAGACTGAAGTACACAGACATCAGTTGGTGTCAGTCTGCAGAGGTGATTCACTGCCTGCAGGTAGCGCTGGTAGAGGGAGGAGGAGGAGGAGCTGGTCTGAATCAACCAGCAGCGAAGTTCATCATCGTTATTTGCTGGATTTAAAGGTACAGCTAATTGAATAAAACTTAACAGTCAGACATTAGTCATTAGTCATAAAAGCAGTGAAGAAACAATGATCAAACTAGTTGCGATTTTCTTTTGAACGGCTGTTCAGTCGACTAATCGTCGGAAGACTGTTGTCGATATTTGATTTGAAAGCCCTCAGATCAGCCGGTAATCCATACTTTGATGTTGTATTCTCAATTTGCATATACTCTGGCGTATTCAGGTAGAACAAAGTCAAATGAAGAGCTGCAACTATTAGTGGATAAGTCAATGACTCAATCTGCACTTAGCCAAGACAGTATTTTGATAGTTGATGAATTGTTTTGCTCAGTAAATATCCAAATATCTCATATGTGCTGGTTTTATATTTTTATAGCAAACACAATTTCCTTGAGTTTGAGAAATCAAACGAGCTGTTTGAATACCTCACCTTAAAATGTTTTCACTATTTCATTTTAATACACAACATGGACATTTTGACTTAAAATAAAGATAAAATGTGTTTTGTCAGAAAGTCTTTGGTATTCAGACCGTACAGGGATATTTTTGTGATCCAGGGGCGTCTGAATAATCCCCCCATGGGGATGATGATGTGGCGGTGATGGTGTTGGCGGATGACTGAGACTTAGAGACTGATGGAGCCGGTGCATCTGCAAAGACTCGGTGGAGATCGGGAGACGGAGGTGGGGGGGCATGACCGAACCAAAGGCGGGGAGTTGATCATATTTAAAAGATAGATAGATTATAACAGTGCTATCAACTGACGTTCCCAAATAGTAAGCGCAGAATTTACGAGAAATAAACTGAAGGCCTAAGCAAGAAAAGTGAGTCGGTTGCATTTTATTTGTTAGTTTCAACCAGAGCAAAAAATAAATCATTTCTCGCCCTAAAATCTTATTCCCACGAGAACCGTTCTGAGAAAAGAGCCTCTGTGGTTCCCATCACAATAATTGGTGGTAGGGGGGAGTAAGTTGCCTTTTCGTGGGAAATGAAAAGTATTTTGTGCCCTCTTCCTGCTTCAAATGAGAACTGCTTAGCGAGAAAGAGCCCAGAGAATCAGTCCTGTTTGTTTCCAGGACAACAGGACAGGCCGGACGCACCTTCCTCTTAATCTGGCAAAGATAGGAGCTACTTAGTCGGAGAGCACAGAGGAGACGAGAGGAGGGAGGGCCGCGATGTGTGCACACATAAAATACCCTCAGACAGGACGCACACACACACACACACACACGCGCACACACACACACACACACACACACACACACACACACACACAGGATGAGGGCTGAGACAAGGAGGGAGGAGAGAGGAAGAGTTAGAGGTGTAGAAAGAGAAGGAGAGGTATGAACACAGATAGGGAAAAAGGAAGAAGGCATGACTGTTGTTCTGTAGCCTCGTGTTGTGAACCGACCCGACACCCCGCGCTCACCTGAGAGGCGTGATCGGCCGACCGGCAGGATGCCTCAGAGGAAAAGGAGTTCCACATTTGGAGCTTATGGAGGGTAAGATAACAGAGGATGCACCCTGATTTTAAGAGTTTGTGCTGTGTGTGTATGTGTGTGTGTGTAAGTGCCAGTGTACCTGTTGCAACTTGTTACCATCCAACCTGAGAGGAGTGGTGAGAGGAAGGTGTGAGACTCCTGCACCTGCTCAACAGAACTGCAGAACTGGATGACTGCGACAAGGTCGCTGACCGT
>CAEMYA010000214.1:561690-576956 GCA_903131615.1 Diplodus sargus
AATCAACACCAATTTGCATATATTTTAGGAACAGAAATTCAAGCTAAAGACAATTTAAATGTATATTTGGGATATTTCTGTTCCATTAGTGGTCAAAAAGGGTGTTTTCAGTATTGCACCTTTGTTTTGAGACTTGAATGGTAGAAAAGTGAAGCAATCAGAGCTTGATTTTTATTCCCTTGTATGTTAGCCTCCAATAATGCCGGATCCTGTATTTTTCCACAATGCAACTTGATAGCTTCTTTCATTAGATCCTCCTTGCCTCCCAAATTATTTCAGACTCACACCTGCAGTCTATAATGCAGCTTCTGCTCAATGCTGACATCCTCAAGGTTATTTTATCAGCCTTTGGAAAAGCTCCCTAAAGGGCCACAGAAGACATTGACTGACATTAAATTACCCTGCAACTATTTTAATTATACCTTGCAGTTCTTTTTCAAGCAGAAATACAAACATTCACTGTTGCCAGCTGCTCAAAAATGTGAGGATTCACAGCTGTTACCTCGTATTCTGTGTAACGTCCTGACATTTTGTCTTTTCGATGTCACCTTGACACCTTGAATTGAATGAATTGAGAAAATATTGGCAGACTAATAGATGATGAAAAGAATCCTGTCGTCCATAGTGATCATTGCGCCTCGGTTACTTGCCATTGTAGGAAAAATCAAGACGTGCTGTATATCAAAAACAATCTGTGGAAAGTCCTTAGGGGTCGATGAGTTGGAGCTGTGTGGCCGGGTTAGAATTCATTTTTCAAATATGTGAAATGGGGCGGGTACGAGTTGGAACAAGATTGCTCTTCAGCAGAAGAATCATGCAGCGTCAGACTGTGCTCTCCACACATTATCATACATCCCAAACTCTCCTCAGCATGAATAAATCATTTTAATACTGGATAAGATGCTGTTTTATTAATACTTTATGAATGTGATGGTAAATCGTGAGGATGCACTGCGGGTGTTGACTTTCAGACTCTCCTTGGGTAAATCTGAAATGGCTGGCGATATTGCCGGGAAAATCTCATTTATCATTTTAAAAGGTTCTTTATGAGACTTAGTCGGGGGAAAAAAAAGGAATAATCCATTCACTGTCTTTCTGTCAATGTCAACAGACGTTGATGACGGACTGGAGGTGAACGGAAGGCTTACATCTTGGGTTTCTGCAGCACTTGGATGTCAACGTCGCATAAGTTGTCACGTCACTTCTTGAGAAGTCTTGGCAGAGATGAGAGCGGAGATGTTTCTTTGAGCGTGAGTTGACTCAGATGACCCGGCAGTAACCCAGCATGGAGTTGAAACTGAGTCCTCCTGGCACATTTATATTGCAAAAAAAATGAACAAAACTTGTTGCATTTTCTCTTTTTACCTTCACGTTGTTTTTCTGATGAGTAGGCCGAGCGTCTGTGAGCCTGTTGGCATTGCATGACAATGGTAATTATTTGATTGGCTTAGCCCGTGGGGAGGAAGGGATAAGCAGTGATTATCAGTGGAATGATTGTCCTCAACCAGCGTCTACTTGGTTGCTGCTTCAAACACTGATCCAGGTGGGAGATGCAACGTGTCCTGCGTCATTTGCATGCTGGGTAAATGAAAAAAGAGAAAAGCAGCCACACAAAAATCCTCTAAACAAAGGAAGCAGCCAAATCCAACACCCATCTCCAGAGTAAATGTGACTTCTCTGCAAACCACAGATACTGTATGTTGCAACACTGTGTTTGTGGTCTGGTTAAATTTAGACACAAAAGACACTTGGTTTGGTTTAGGACTATATCCTGTTCTGGGTTACTTCACCTGGCTGGTGTTCCAACATAACCTTGAAATGATCCAGTGGTTTCATACTTCATACTCTCAGCCACCTCGCTTACCTGTCGAGTATCCAACATCTCCCCCACCTCACATACTTGAAAGTCAGCGCATACATGTATGAGATGTACAGTAGAAACGTTATGTATGTCTGAAATGTCTGTGTGGTTTGGTGAAATGTTTAATGCCATGTTCTTTCTGCCAGCCTCACATCTTCTTTTCCTTGTCTCCTCTTCTTCTTCTTCGCATCTAGTTTTACCTTTTATTAAGCATCTTCTTTTCCTCTCTGTCATTAATTATGTCAACCGCAAGAGCACAATTCCTGTAATCAATTCTGTAGGTAGTTCATCTTCCACGTGCTTCGTCAGCTTTGCATGCTTCCTCCCCACTAAATTTAAACGTTCATCATATTTTTGTTCTATCATATATCACATTCCTAGACTCCACCAGTCTGCCCGCACATCTTCTCATCTTTGAGACAAACCCACTGTGGTTGCACACAAGTGGCTGGCAGGCAGAGGAGTAGATAAAGGAAGTGGTGGGAAGAAAAGGGATCAGTGGAGGGAGGCGATGTGGATCACACTCATCAGGCTTCACGGAGGCTCACCGCGGCATATATTGCTGAAAACAATCGACCAGTATTCTTTCATCACGGATAAGATCAGTTTGTTTATTATCGTGAATTATCACCCAGCTCTGCAATTCATCTAACCTCTGTGGAGTGTTTCACTATCTGCTGTTGTGTTTCAGTGTCATTAATGTTGTTTCCAGCCAGAACAGGCCGCTCATGCTCATCATTAACTCAAGTTAGCAGTGAGTTGGGGAACATATTGGGAAATTGAGCAGCAAAAGAGCCCGAGGCTTCCCTCAGGAGCTGGTGGAGCGCGAGCAGAGCTTTAAGGAGATTGTTCTGACTTCGATCAGAAAACTTAAGATGAACGCAAGCATTGCTCCGCGTTGCCTGCATCTGTCACCGGCAGCTGTTTTTAAGAGATTTAGCATATCAACTCTCTCGGGGTGACATGTTAATTGTGATAAAGTTGTTCTCATAGACGGTATGTTAAGTGGAAGGAGCATCTGGTCTGAAAAGTGAGGCAGAAGTGCCTTAAACCTGCGTTCTTTTTTAATCCACAGTAGGAAAGAGCTGGTTTCAAATTTCATCCGACTGTATGTAAACCTATGAGAAAATAAACCTGATTCTCCCTTGATTCATGACCTCAATAAACAGTTTCCTACTGAGCTCATGGTCTCAAATGCTAGTTTCAAGACTTCTTCAAGACAGCATGATGTTCATTTTGTGAAGTATGATCCCATTTAGGGTAAATTAGGAGATAAAGAAGGGTATGCTGTAGGGCGTGGCTACCTTATGAAACAAACACACCCTTAAATCCATAAATGACTGAATAGGTCAATAACCATTCACTCCCAGAACAACATGACCCTTGCGGCATACAAGCGACGGGCTGACCAGATCGCCATTAGGCGGTAGCAGTTTGGTTTAGGCAAGAAAACGACTTGGTTAGGTTTAGGGAAACATTGTGGTTTGAGTTAGAATAACTATTCCGCTACATAACATAACAACGAGTTGTATCAACTTGACTAAGCTCACTGTGACTTTAGCTTTCATGCTGGACCTGAAATGCTTTCTCTTGGTGACCATCCATCTATGATCTCCTCCCTTGTGCGGGCGTGTCACTCTTTATACTACTTCACCTGACTTCCTCCTTTTCTGCTGTAATAAGTGCTACAGCCACAAAAGGCCGCTGCTTAACAAGAAATGTAAATATTGGTTGTAATCTCAGTCAAATTCAATCAGGATGGAGGCAACTTAACTTGTCCAAAATATGGTCACTTCTGACTCCAAAATGGTGAAATGGTGATGGATGCTATGACAAACTCGAGGCCTCATATCGGTATGACTGGGTGGCACGAGTACTGTCAGTCTCAATAGAAAAACACCCTGTGTCGATTAAGAATGCTCTACTGTTCTTAGGGTGTTTTTTTGTTCGGTAATGTTTAAGATGGGAACTAACATTCATCTCCCAACACTTTGTTTCTCTCTAGACTTGACAAGAGCTTCTCCAGGACCAGAACCTTGTGGTAAGTCCTCTCCTTTTTGAAAAATGTGAAGAAAAAAAGAACTACTGAAGTTGTTAAGATGGAGGCTGCAGGACTGTTTTCTGATTCCACATGACCCACCACAACTTTGATTAGATATCTAAATATATACAGTATGTATTCCATTTGTTCCGCCCATGTTCACTGTCAGCATGACTTTCTGTTTTGTGCCGCAGCAAAAAACAAGATATTTTCCATCCTCTTACAGCCAGTTGAGTCAGCATGAGGGGCAGAAAGATAGACTTTGATTTGTCCGTCATTTTCATGCTTAGTCAGATGCTTGCAAGCTTTTTCACTTTAACATTCTCAAACTGTGCTTTTAAAAAAAGAAAAACTAGAGACAGTGTGATGACCTGAGCGAGACACAGTTGACACAGCCGTGATCAAAAGAGGAGATAGCGGAGTTTGTAAGGTTTCGCAGCTTGGCAGGTAGTCTCACAGCACGGAGACGGGAATGTGTGGCTGTAAATACAGGAGCGAGAGCAGATGGAGGGAGTCAGGGAGCACAAGTATGTGTGCAGCACCAGCTGGCCATGTATCGGGCACATGCTTCTGTGAACTCAACCACCAAGGGGCCACGGACCGATAGCACCTTTCACACAATGATTTGCAATACCTTATTTATATTCTACTGCAGTAATGAACCTGTGCACTTACCTGTTTGCTGTGAGTTATGTAACTCTGTAATATTTATTGGATAATGCTATTATTATAGTTGTTAATATTATACAATTTGTAAGTGAGTTGAGGTCAACTTATCGTACTGAAATGTGAACTGATTCAGCATCCTCTCAAACTTCAGCTAAATCAACTAAAAAATGGCCCACAGGGAGCTGAAAACTGGCCTCTCATGGATTTAAGTGGCCATCTAAATATTGAAAATATTATAGAGATACAGCATCCTCAATAACCTCCAAAACCACTCCAGTACTCCTTTAATTGGCCAAGCAGTTGCCGTAATATAGTCCATTATAGTTGATTATGCTAATTTATACTAAGTCTACTGCAGTGTTTCCCACAGAATGACCCTGTAACTGTGAAGGACCCCGAGCCACTGACTCAAAGTGTTGGTATTTGCTGACCTGAGACTCAGAAATCAGCCGTCTTTTTCAGAATCCCTTTCAGTTTGCCTCCGTTTAATTTGCCTCCTTTAATTTGCACAAACACTGGCCTGCCTCTCCTTTCTGTGTCTCTGTCCTCTGCTCTAAATTATTCGTCAAACAGCAGCATGTTTTATACAGCTGCTTAAAATGAGTGCGTTTACAGGAGCGGTTTAATACCAGAGAACGTCTCCCTCACTCTCTCTGTTTCTCTGCAGAACATTGTGAGTAGACGGGCGGGCAGATTGTCCACAAGCTGATTGATCGTCGATGGCGGCTGTTACATTGAAACCCAAACACAAGACAAAGCTGGTTCCAAATCCAAAATGCAAGTCACTGAAAGCAATCAAAAAAGCTGACAACAAAAGGCAGCAAAACCAGAAGAAGCAGGCAGAGGCCAAATCTGAGAATAAAAGTACACAAAAAATACAAAAATTAAATAATGTGTAAACCAGTGAATCTCTGGGAACACAGAACAGAACACGAGGAGTAAAAACAGGACTGAGAACAGAGAACGAAGGGCTGACATGAGGAGACAGACAACCTGACAAAGTCTAAGGGAATAATACAGGCTTAAACACACAGGGACTAACAGTGCGTTCTCTTGCAGAAATTGGAATTTCAGCTTCCAAACTAAAAACATGCATTTGCTCTGAAAAACATGGACCCTTGTTGATTTATTTTTTTTCCTAGTTCCGAGTACATTGGAAAGCACTGGTGATAGAAAAGAGAAGGGAGAATGAGAGAAAGTAGGAACGCATGACACATGAGGGGCGAACTTGAAAAAATAAACAGGAAATGAATGAAACAAAAACCCAGAACATGACAGGCATCTTCCTGCTGGATGGATAAATGTTAAAATGAGCTGCCAAATATAACCGAGCAGCCCAACGTGTTTCCCCAATGTGTGGGAAACACTTGCTAACTATGCACACTGCACGACAAGGCAGTTTATTATTATTTTTTTTAATACAAACAGTTTCTTTTGTCATGGATTCAAATGTCATCATAAAAAGCTCGTTATTTAGTAGAACATTCCTGTTTTGCATTGAGTGACACCGAACACAGTCCACCTGTGGGTGGAATAGAATAGAAATGGAAAGAGAACAAAGAGACGAGGAAGACAATAGATTCTATTCTGTAATCAGAGGGGCTGTAGACCTGAGTCATGACTCTGGAAAAGGCCTACAGTATGACAGTATTCTGAGAAATTGAAGGTGCGAGAATGATTCAGGCTCATCAGAAGAGAAAACACCCTCTCACACACACACACACACACACACACACACACACACACACACACACACACACACACACAAGCTCAATTTCATTAAGAGGATTTGTGTTTCTGTGTCGCAAACGCGTCTGTAGCACATGCTAATGGCAGCTCAGGGCCGGGCGGTGCAGTTTTTGCGAGCCATCCACAGAAGAGCTCTGTGATTATAATCATTGAGTCATTATGCCAATTGTGTATTCCGTCGTTCTCAGGCTGCACTCCGATTAAAAAAAGCCAAGTATCAACATCACACTTACAATCCTGACACTAACTCCTGGCTTTTGCCCTGAGAGTGATTTCTTTAAGAGTTACATTTTTCTCATCCAGCCGGTTTTGTTCCGGTGCCAGACATGGTTGTATCACTTTTGAAAAAGGTTTATGAATTAATTAGGACGTGTCTCATTTATGTCCACAGGGACTTTGTGTGTGGCTCCTTCCATCTCAGATATCTCGCCTCTCGCACAGCCATTGTGTGAGGAACGGCGGCGTGTCGGTGAGATTTAGGACAGCGGCTTCAAACCGTCGTTAAAAAACTGTCTTTTCTGGATCCTCCGCCATGTGCCAGTGCCTCTAATCCATCACAACATTATCCCCAACCAGCCAGGTGTAGCTCTGTGTGTGTGTGTGTGTGTGTGGGCAACAAATCCACGGCGCCCACACTTCACTGTCACTCCTGCCGAGCAGCGTCTCCGTCATCTCGCCCCGGCACACACACACACACACTTTTCCCTCGTATGTGACTTAAGTAGCCCTGACTCATCTGGACAAGGGGCTGCCCCTCATGAAAAGGTGGGAACACACTTATTTTACTGTGCTAAACTGCTCTCAGCAGCGCGTTCCCAATTAAACACTCATTAACTTGATTGCTCTCGATAATGGCGGTGCTTATCAGCCTCAGTCTGAAGCTGCCGTCGTGCTGCGGAAAGGAGGCCAGAATAAATGCCGTGGCATTTCTGCGAGAATTGTCAATCTGGATGTGGACATTTTTGTCCCTAACAGCTCGATTCTGCTCTAATGGAGGGGAAGCATTAGATTGGCATATTACAATAAAATGAATGTCAAGTGATGCAGCAAAAAAAAGAAGGAACGACCTAATCAGTATTTCTGTTGGAATGCAAAGCAGAGTGTCGGTTCTGAAACGCAGACAAAGGACGCAAAACAAACGTCCGACATCCAGGGTTGTAGCCAAGACCACCTGAACTGACCAAGTCACGACCAAGACCGGTGTGTATCGAGACCAAGACAAGAGGTTGAGACCAAGTCATGTGAACCATGAGAGGATAATCGTAAGGCATTACAGAATGAGCAAACAAACACAAACAAGGATGGAGCTGAAATCAACCAATGTTATTTAGCACTTATCCATGTTTTACCATTGACCTTATACAATAGATTCTTTTGTGCAAGCATCAGGTTCTGCGGGTGCCTCTTGTCTTCCTATACAAACCATCATAAAGAATGTACCAAACCCTTATTCAGTACAGTGATATCACTGCAGTTGTCATCTTTACTGGTCTTGGTTTAATTCAAGACCTTCAAAAAAGGCAGATCTCGAGGACTTGCTGTCCCGTCCTCTACTTCATCACCAATCCACTGCCACTGCTGCGTCACAGCTTCATCTCTTTAACTTCCACTTTCAACTGGACGGAAAACCAGAAAACTCTAATTCACTGCTCTTATCCTGTCACCAAAAGGACAAAAACAGTAAAAAGAGATTAATTTTCCCTTCAAGTCAGACTCTCTCTCTCTTCTAGTCTGTAAAACTCAGGGTTTTGTCAGAGTGTTGGACCGCGTCTCAGCTGTCTGCTTCTGTGAACTGACCCCTGCACTCGACATGGTGCTTTTAATGGCTGCTCATAAATTATAAACGTTGTGACACATCCCATTCACATCCGACTTCGGATCCACATCCGAAGACTTTTTGCTGACGGAGTTTTATGAAGACTGGTCTTGTCCAAGGAGAATCTAACCTCATAGTGTTCTTTATTTACCAAATTGTAGTTACTTTAAACAAAATGAAGGATCGTGACACCCTTTAGTCTAACTATACATTTCCCTCATGTCTTAATTAACATGTTTGGTTCGGGTCTTCCCCCGAGCGGCTCCTCTTTATAATAACGTTATATATAATGTACATGCACAGCTTGAGGTGTGTCTGTTGCCTTGCAGCCATGTAGTCTGAGCTGCTTCAGGGTGTGAGTAACCCTTTGACTGACACGAGGAGCTGGGTGGTAATGAAGTGGTCCTCAGTGCTGAATGATGAGAACGAGCGGGGCGAAGAGGCCTCTAATTGGGCATCCGTGCCTCTTCAGATTGCTTATTGATGGCCGCTCTCCCTCCCAGTATCGCGGTGAGTGTCATGGAGAGAAAGCAAACAGGGAAAGAGGAGAGAGAGAGCCAACCGGAGCTCAACGGTCAGATCAAGGCTGGTATCTCGAGCCGGGGGGGTGAGGTCTGACTGTCATGGGGGACAAACACACTGTTTGCGTTCCACACAGAATCTGAGCAAAACTACAAGTGGAGCCCTCCTGATATTTCTGCCCCGCAAACTCTGTCTGAACGACTCGCGCCATCTCATTTCGCAGATGTTCAACTGGCCTGAGATCTGATGGCTGAGCGGGCTGCTGCATCAACCTGGATTTATTCTCATGTTCACTGAACCGCTCCTGGACAGTCTCAGCCGGCATTAAGAGGTAGAACCCTGCTGCCAGGGTGTCCCGGGGCTTCAGCTTTAGCAAAGAAGTTACCAAAGTAAAAGTTGGTAACTTCTTTGTGTGTTCCTTCCATCAGTTTAAATCACTCCGATAATTCCTTATTGTCCAAAGGTTCATTTATGTAATGAAGCTGTGTGTGGCGCTCCGCAGGCTCGATGGATATCGGTCTCACTGGGGTTCAACAAGTTTACGTTGCGGTCATTTGGCCGGACCATCTGTTGCTCCCGCGCAGTTCATTTCAGCCTCTTCTGATCTCGTGCTTCCCTTCATCATCTGCGCTGATTGAAGTGAAAGCCACTGATGATATCAATTAGAAGCATGGCCTTTCGCCCGGAGATAATATGACTGGATTTGGCTCGACGCGACTTCATCTTTCTTCGTCCCAACCCCCACTATTAGTTTTTTGTTTGTCTCACATCACAGAGTCCAGTCCATAAATTACATATATTTATCACAGATCACTCTGAGAGGGGATGATTGCAGCTGCGTGTAGCCATCGCGCTCATTAGTTCTCATGATGTGTTCATTCGAAGACGTCTGCAGACAGCCGCGCCTCATACATACAGGGGTCACAGAGAGCAATTTAAACCTATTCCACATATGAATGCAAATCATGTACGGTGTCCACGCAGTGTTATTTACAGAGGTTTACTGCTCACATGTGTTATCTACCTGAGATTGTTTCGTCCTTTATGGCCAGTTTGTTTGTTCAGTAATGAAAGTGAAGAGTTTGTTTGGATATAAAACCACATAAGCTCCATTGTTTTGTCCATAAAGGATTAGCAGGGTGAGCAGCACTTATAAAACACAGTTAGTGTCTGTGGGAATGGTTCACAGACGCAGAGCAGCTGAATTTGAAAGCGCCGTGTGGCTTTGGCTCTTTTTTTTAAAATTTCGACTGCATCAGAACCAGACGGGGGTAAAAGTGACCCCTGCTGTGATCCAGGCGGGTGTGTCCAGTTCTCGGCGAGCGCGCAGAGGAAAACATCATGACCCAGCGCAGTTCAAACGTGGTCTGCTTTATGCAGCCTGCGCGTGGGGGCACGGTCGGGCAGAAGCGCAGTGATGTTGGAGTTTATTTTAGCAGATGGGTTTCGCCTGTTACTCAGTGCACCTGTTCAGTCAAATACAGACTGCAGCAGCAGCGGCGGCGACTGCGGTAGATGAGAAATGAGTCAGTGTGTTTTTGAAGCGCTGTCCACCCTCGTGCTACTTTAAACTGGATCCCTCAGAGGATCAAAATGCGCAGTTCTTAAGACACCATCACAGAGGGATAATGTTGCTGCTGCGTATGGAAAGAGGCAGATCATTTACGTTTACATGCCGATTATTACGGTCTATATTCCTGCCAGTTGTGCTTCATTAGGCCTCCCCGCCGATGGAGACGTTTTCAGCCGGTTAATTGAAAAGCTCGGACTTATCGAGGTGGGTAATGTTGCTTGCAGTTGTAGCCATTTGACATCATCAGGAGGTCGACTCCATGTAATCAAGCTCTATTACATCTCAGTTCAGGAGACTCTCTTAAATGGGCACTTTACATACTTCACTGAATAGGATGACAGAAGGAGAGCGACGATGGAGGAAATGAGGCGTTTCCAGCATCACTCGTAGAGTACAGAACAATTATTTCACGGGCTTGAACTTCATGGCATCTCCACATGAAAACGAGCCGTTTGTAACGTTTTGAAGACATTTATACGTATTTATCACGTCTTTATTGGCCACATGTGACGTGATGCGAAAAATGAGACCTTACCTGTGTCTCTCAGTCGTCTTTACAAGCCTGCGCGTGATTTGTTGATGCTGTTTAACGCTCCTGTTGTCGAGGGCCTCGTCTCAGTGCTGCTAACAGAGAGCAACATTAGTTAGAATAGAAATGGAGTCCACTAACATAAAACAGTATCGGATGCCGTTGTGCCCACGTCTTTACAGGGACCTGTCTCCACCACAACATCGAGAGAAAAGAGTAAAGGTGGACTCTGTGTTTACGTCGTTGATGCTTTCTTCTCAAATGCAATCAAAGCTGATGGAGTGTTTTACCTGATGTGGATCTTTTCTTTTGAAGATGCCGACCATGTTATCGTCACCTTCTTGTTGCCTCGGTTTACAGTCACCCTGACTGGCAACAGAAGCTAACTGTAGTTTAAAAAATGGCGTTCGCTGACTTAAACCAACAACCGGCGTCCAGCACAATGCAGACGTTCAACAGAGCCCCTTTAAAAAAACAATAGACTTTTGTTATATTTGTTGTTGAGTTTTGTTCTTATATCACCTCAAATGTTTTCAACAGTAGTCAAACCGAGGAAATGAACCTGCAGCGGAAATATCGGCTGACTCGTCAGATAGAAAGAAAGGAAGTGAGTGAACTCGACTAAACATGACCTTGTTCGTTAGTCATGATGACGGTTGCTGTTAAACAATGGAGACGACGACTCCTGTAACCACTCACTACTTTGCGACTAAATCTTGTGTTTTCATTGTTTTGAGATAGCGGCAGAAGCTATATATCATATCATTCTTCCTGTGGAATGATGACGTATATGCAATTGTTTCTAAGCCACATTCGTAGGTACAAATTGTCACCTGCTTTTGTCTGGAAAATGTTGACGATAGTGCAACGTTTGGTGATGAGATTTCCAAAATAACAGTTGCGGTTTGGCTTACAAACGCTCGTTTTCAGTGTTTGCTTTTTTCCCCACAACCAAACAACTTTTAATTATCTAGGTATGCTGGATTTCAGGCTTTCACATTACAATATTGCAATTATTCCTCATCCGCATCTCAGTGTGCTTCAGTCTTTGTTTGGACACCTGTGCTGTTGTTGTTTTTGTTCTACTTTTTGTGCTCCTCACTCAGCAGCCGCCGTGCCCACCTGGAGCCGCCGCTGTCAGCTCTGCATGTCCACATAATGACTCTAATCACCCTATTAGTCACTGGGGCACTCAGAAGCACTGCGGAGTGAGGTTAGGTTCAATCCACTCGCCATACAATCAATCCAGGATGAGACGAAGTACTGAACTGGAAATAGAGGTTGCAGCTCAACAATCAGATTCTCAGAAGAGTGCAAAACACTAAATGCAGTGAGCACATTCAGAAGAATGTCGAGGGAAAAAAACTCTGTTCTCTCTAAAAATAATCACATTTAACTCTTTATTTGTCTCACATCAACATACATAAACTTGTCTGTGTGAGAGTGAAATGTGAGTACTTTGTCCTCACTGACTTGGACATTTGAAACGAGGAAGCAAGTCAGACTTCCAATTACGGAAATGTTAAGTTTTGGAAAGCTCGCCTTAATCACTAGTAGACCGGGGAATTAAAACGCTGCAGATTTAATTACGTGTGTTGATAAATTGATTGAATACGCAGTTGCATTATGGTTTTCCCCCGGAGCTAAGTCTAAGTTTAGCCCCCAATTAGTTATTTTTGACCCTAAAATTATTTTGAAATGAATTAATCTTTTGTGCAGTTTGGTTATGACGGTCGTCCTGCAGGTGTGAATCTGAGTGTGGAGCCTGTGTGATGGCGCCCTGTTCAGGGTGCACCTGCCCAAAGCATGCTGAGATCACGTCAAGACCGCGAATGGATCATATAGCGACAATTAAGTGTATTGCTAATCACCGTTGTGTATTTCATCCAAATACACACACACACGTGAGTCTTCATTTAGTGGATTCCATAAATTAGAGTACAAATAAGTGCACAAGATAAGACAGCTGAACTGCGGATGAGCTGCTGTACAGTCGGACTTCCATATGCTACCTGCCCACTCGCGCCTGTGGATTCACGCTCAGTTTGGGGCCAGGGATATCGCTGCCAAAATCAATGGCCAGGGCCACCCAAACACAAAGTAATTATGAGAGCCAGCAGGGTTCTGGGAGTGCTGACAACACTGTGTTTGTATTGAAGAACTGCTGCCTTTTTTTCCTTCCTTTTCAAGCCGCGAGAGAAATGAGGGCCGCGGCCAAGTCCTGCACCCGAAGGCTTACGCGTGATGATTACGTTTTGATGGACGGCCATCTTGTTCCTCTTTTCCTGCATTGGTTTAAAGGAGATCATTCATCAGTGTCACTGTACTTACTAGAATATATATCTGTTTAACCCAGAATATCACTGTAAACACAACTATGGGATTTAATTTAGTAACACATACTAAAAGCCTCTAGAGAACTCAGCAGTGGCACATGATGCAGGTGCAGTACATGTGTGGGAATGTCATCATTCATTTCCTCCCTTCACACTGAGTTACATGTCACCTTTTCTGTTACCTAGCAGTTAGCTGATGTTTGCCAGAGAGCCACAGTAATATTAACCGGTGTTTCAGGGCGACAGGATTATTTTTGTTGGTGTATTTTTCCCCTCCAGAGTTGATATTAGATATTCGCCCCTGGCTGGAGTGTTGTTACCACCACCCACTGTAGATTAACAGAGTGCTGTGAAACCAAGTGTAGGAAGTCAAATATGCCACCACATGCTGTATGGATCCGCTTGCATCCCTTTGCTCATGTATGATCATATGAATAAAATGGAGACCCACTTAATGATGTTGTTCAACAGTGCTCATATTCAAAAACTCAATCTTAAGATAACTCTTTCTGCAGCTCTGGTTGTGTTTTCATGTTGTTTTCTAGTCTCCGTGGCTTTAAAAATACTCACAGAACACTCACATGATGTGTAAAAGAGGATTGGCTCTTTTATCAGTTTGATTTCATTTTCTCTCAGCCTGATTCTTTCCACCTTGATCTGATACTTGAAAGGGAAACCAGGACCAAAAGTAAAAAAAAAAGAAGAAAAAAACAAGACTCCCCCATATCCAACATCTTGTAATTGTGCTCGCCTGTTGACTGCAGGGCGAGTCAATATCCCAAATCTAATTCCACTGCCTGCAAATTACCAAACCAACATTTACGCAAGATCTCTCTGCAACAAGATGTTTTTTTTTTATGTGTGTGTTTTACCCCCAAATCTGCAAAAGTGTCATCCGTCCATCCACAGGGCCGCTCGATCTTTGTCAGAGGAGCATTTTTACTCTCAGCCCCGCCTGACGTGATTTCATTTAATAGGATTCAAAATTCACAGGGATATAGTGTGAGCATAAAATGATTGTCGATGTCTCTCGATGCATCACAATTTTTAGATTTCCATACATGATTTACTTTATCTGGCTTGGTGACTACTTGCTACTTCTTTGCTCTTTGCTCACGCTCAGCCATCCTTAACCGAAACTCATGCGCATGTTTCACGTTACGTTTCACCAGCCAATTTGGAACAGAACTCAGGGCCGGGGATGATTCATTGTGCACTTCCAGAAAAAAGTAGAAATGTCGAGAATAGAGTCAAAATGCAATTTCCTGAATGAAGTCAAAATGCTGAGAAGAAAGTCAGCTCTTCTTGGCCCCAATTTCAGCTTGCGCGAATGCGGCCACCTCTTCCATGCCTGTGTGGTTTTTCCCTCTGAACAGACGGGTTTTCGGGACAATCTCTTCAGAGTCCTAATAACAACAACATTGTGTTTATGAGTTAAAAGAGAAATAATGTCTTTGTTGTTAAAGCCGATTCTGAAGTACAGATTCACCAGTTCATCTACAAAAGACATTTTGTTGAGGCAGTCATAAGCGCTGTTTGATGTCGTCTCGTAAGGTCGACTTTAATCTTGAAATGTCGACTTTATTCTGGACATTTTGACTTTTTTGTTGAAGTGTGTAATGAAAAACTTCCTCCAGACACTTTTTTTCTCACCCCTGGCTGTAATACACTTCCGTAGAACATAAAGACAAGTCGACAGAAATGCTACAAGTGTTCATGTAGAATTGGGTTTTGAATTCCTGATAATTATTTTTCTTCATAGAGACGTAACCTTCTCTTAATGTAATAGAAAATGTTGCTGAATCTAATATTTTTTTTTCCCAACACACTATTGATAAAATTCAAATTAAATTAATGGAACCGAAGAAGTTAAAATCACAGCTTTTTTGGAATACAGCTGGAGTTCTGACTGATGAGGCAGGTTTGGAGTTTTAAGCAAGTTTTTTAAGCAGTGGGACATGTTTTCCCTAAGTTGTATACGATGTCTTGTTAAAATGTATGTGTTGCTGATTCTTCTTCTGAGCTTGTTCTCTGCAGTTTGGTGGTGTGTAAATGTTAAATTTAGTCTCAGCTGCCTCGGGAGGGGACTGTGAACAGAGTGGGAAGCAGACAGTCACAATGAGAGACATAGTCAGAGAGGGGGATGAAACTAATGAAATGAGAAATGGGG
>CAEMYA010000214.1:576974-616782 GCA_903131615.1 Diplodus sargus
GGGGGAGAGAAAACAGTCAGAAGAGTCTCAGCGTGACCCATATACAGTAGAAAATGCTCTTGAAAATTGCGCACCGTCTGATTAACTTGACAACTCCGAATTCCTATGTACTCACTTGGAATGAAACACCGACAATTTGTTTGTTCACGCTTCTCCTGACCTGGTTTGACTCTCATTTGTTCTGCCTGCGTGTAAGGCAGGATCCTCTTTCATCTCCTGCTCCACCCGGCTGGCGGCACAGAGGCTTGAAACAGGCAGAAAGGTTTTGATTGTACTTAACCTGCATGCTTCATGCTCCTTCTCTGCCTGTTGGAGCTCAGCTATGTTCGTCCTGGCCTCCCTGGGGTAACACTATCCTCCCTGGGTGAGTGGTGGAGCAGCTTATCGTGGACCTCTACTGGAAAGAAAAAAAACACAATGTAGGTTATCTGTTGTAACCCGGACCCCTTCTTTAGTAGTAAATGAAAAGAAAACGGGCTTTGTGTGTTCCCTGTGTGTGTGTGTGTTCTGAGGCTAGCTCTGGGCTACCTGTAACTTTATACACACACGAGGGTGTGGACAAGCCAACATGCCGCCAGAAGGGCTTGGCTCACGTCCCCTCTTGGGTTCGTTTCAAGGGCCTGCAGCCTGCGCTATCGATTGGCACTGCTACCGTCGGATCTTCTGGATCTCGTAGCAGAACTGTTACTGTAACCGTAGCAAGCGGCTAAATCCGTTTTTTCTGAGGGGATGCTTCAGAGCAAAGACGCAGGACGGGCAAGAATGCGTACAAGATTGTGGAGAGCGAGCTTCTCTGATGCTGTCTGCAGAAAGGTGCAGCACGTTTGGTAACGTCAGGGTCTTTTATTGCATTTAGATCTGTTTAGGGTTTTGTCTTCACCTGCATGCTGTCATAACAGTATTTTGCTTAAAACAGTGACCCTAAGTATTTAGATTTTAAGTTTGTTACATAATTTGAAAGCATGTTGAGGGAATGGGATCAAACTAAATAACTTAGTCTGGTTAGAATTAATTGATACATAAAGGTTTTGTGTTTATTCAGCCATATTATAAGTAAAGAGGAATTTCCACGCAAACAAAATGTGTTTTTCAACTGTTATTAATCCAAAAAGTATTAGACGTAAAAGTAATGGAGTTCAAATGAGTAATTCAGTCTCCTGTAATAAAATTACACATAAATATTTGATTTATTTACATTTACTGGACGTAATAGGAAATGTTAGCATTACTCTCTGTGTTCACGGGTTACATAGAGAGGAGGGAGAGGATCGCTAACTGTAAAACGGACAGGAAGTTAGCTATAACGACAACAATGCTAACATCGGATTCAAATGTGACCCGTTACTATGAACTTATGTAATAGTATTACCTGGAAAATGTTCATTTAATCAAAGCTTTTCAAATTTCCAGCGTTTCTTTGCGATATTATGGTTGGTGCTGCTGTCACAAGGACAGCATGAGCAGCGTGGCTAACTGCCTGGTTACTGTCAAAAGCAAAAAAAACCAACAACTGTCAGAACGCAGTGCTGAGTAAAATACCTAGTTGTATAAATAAGTAGGCAGGTCTTATTACGTACTGATCTAGCAGAAAAAAACATAGTTTTTTTGTTAAGAGGAAACACACTATGATGTAACAGCGGTGCTCGTCATCGAGTGAATGCTTCTATGTTTTATCTCGGTGTCTTCGTATTCTTTTCCTCCTCCATCAGCGGAGTTAGTCCTCTTTTGCAGATTCCACAGATATTTCACCTGTTCCAGCATTACCTGGGGAAAGTAACCTGGGAAAAGACAATGCCTCCTTCCTGTTCAGGTTTCACAATGGCAGATGCGCTTCCTTTGTGCCATAATGTCTTTTTGCAGTCTCGAGTTTCCCCAGTTATTCTAGTTGTTCCACCATTACCTGGAAAAAGTGACCGGGGGAAACAGTGTCTCTTCCTGGTATGGCAGACACACTTTTTGTGATAGACTGAATAGCAATAGTGTGGAAGTGAGGTTGAAAGGGAACCACTCTATACGTGGATGATGCTTTTCTTTATATTTCACATTAACCACAGAAGTGAGAAAGTTAAAAAGTTGTCTATTTCCAGTGTATACGCATGCCTGTCTGTGAGCTGCTTCCGTCTAACTTGTACATTGTACTTATTTATAGTGATTTCACATTTTATCGTTTGTTTCTGCTGCACTGTGTTGCGGTGCGTTGGAAATTTGGTGAATGCCTTTTGATGCGAGGCTGCTTTGTTTTGACCGTGCGCGTAATGTGCGGTGATGTGTTGCACTGTCTTATGCATGAGGATTAGGGAAATGTGATTACTCAGGGCTACACTGGACGACACTGACCTGTGCTTATTCCTCTGTGGGCTGAGCAAGTGATTTTTTCCCATTATGTGAGAGCGTGCTCCAAAAAATGTGCCGCATTTGAGAGCCTTTCAGCTAACTGCCTGCTGCTAATGTGTCAAATGGACAATGGGATGGTTAGGCTAATTTCTGCAGAAGGGGTTTTATGATGCTGGAACAAGCTGTCAGAGCGAGGCGGGTAATAGGATAGAGAGATTTGATGTCGCCTCTCGGATGAGGTAATGTCCCCCCTGTTTTGGAGGGGGGGGAAAACTTTGCTTTCAAGCCTACATCCGGCCACGGCGTTGTTTTTGTCCTGTTGAATGAGCAGAATCTGCGATTAACAAGCAGACTCGCTGAGGCAAAATGCTCAAGCAAAAGACAACACCCGCAGCTTGAATGGGCAGCTCTCTTGTCACAGACACAGATCAAGAGAAAAAAAGACGGAAGGTGGAGATGGAAGGCGAACAAAGAGGTGGGGAGACATCGGCAGAGGAGTGCAAGGAGACGGGAGAGAGTGAAGCGTCTGTGCTCGTCTCAGAATAAAAACAGTTAATTGCACGCACGCAACAGAGAGGAGGAAGGAGAAGGGAGGGAAAACGGGGAGGTTCGGACTGAGAGGGAGGATAGAGGGAGGGCTGCTCTCAGCATCATCTGACAGCAGAGAGGCTGCGCTCCGACAGCAGGTGTTGGCGGAGAGAGAAGAACTGAGTCAGACGCTCACGGACGGGCACGAAACATAGAGGAGCACCAAGTTGTTGAAGGGAGGAAACTGAGCTGCAAGTGAGGCAGCGCCGAACACAGGTAAGGACGGACGGGGGACGAGCGAGCGAGCTGCTGAAAGATAGATAAACTGAGAGGAAGAGGGCGTAAGTCAGCACGGGATGGACAGTTAAGAGAGAGAAACTGACATATGCGATAGAAGCATCTAAAGAAGAGACTGCCCGCCTGTCTTCTCAGCTCCGGCTGATCTGTCCTGATCTCTTCATCCTTTCACACTCCAGACCCTGAACTTTCCCTCCGTCTCCCTCTCCCTTTCTCCCCTCTCGCTCGCCCAGGAAGCGGCTGACTGTCATCTCCAGTAAATGAGTCTGCTTTCATTGTGCATTAGCTGCTGTACTTGATTAGATTAGTTGCTCTCTACTAAGTGGACCTGCAAACCTTAGGGGTTCATGTGTACTTATCTCTCTCGGACTGTGTGTCTCTCAGTGTGTGTGTGTGTGTGTGTGTGTGTGGTGCTGGCAGAGGCAAAGATGCAGCCAAGCAAGACATTACTCTTAAAGCAAAAATACGATTCAAATATTATTATTTTTTATTATTATTATTTATTATTATTTAACGTATCTCAGGAAACTCAAAGCCCGGAGCGAGAATTTAATCTATAATGCCACTGAAAGGCAAAAAAAATAAATAAATAAACCTGGAGCAGTTCCAGTCGAGATGAATTTGAGAGTAATGTTTTCGTCTCAGATCGCTTTGAGCTTTCAGATTCAGTTGAGCTACACTGACGTCAAACATTTTAAAGAAGAAAATGGGGCAGAAGTTTGTGCTTTGGGCTCCAGTTTGATTGGATTTGTCTTTTGGTGACATCAAGAAAGGAAACTGACTGGTGATAATGATGATGATGATGATGATGATAAGCCCTTTATAGTATTATCAAAACAGAGTTACAGCATTACACCCTGCAAATTAGCTCCAAGTAGAGCAAGAAATAGGAGTCCGTCAGTTAGCAGAGTTCTGGTCACAAAGGGGCGAATCACTTACTCTTTTCAGCCCAGTCTTCAGAGCAGTTTGAGCCAACAGGCTGCAATTAACCTTGACAGGAACGTATTGCTAATGATTGACTTTTACTAGAGGGTAAACATGCAGTTTTCTCGTGCTATTTATGATGTCAGGGGGGATTATGGTGAAGGCATCTTACCTCTAAATATCTGTTTCCATTAAAAACACCTTCATATGTCATCGGATCTGTAATTACAGGATCTCTAAACGAAACTAAATACTGACTTACTGGCATTCGTTAGGTTGAACGGAATTAGGGAGATCCTAAAAATCAGGAAAATGAGTTCGCATTATTGCACTTCTGTTTCCCTCATCTCCTGGGGAATGGGTTTTTGGCTTCCATCTTCAGTAGCTGGGAGCCGCTTTGTTACGTCATCAAGCCAAACACATATGCTGCTGTCACTGTCAGCAAGCAGCAGCAGACACAGTCACCACTGCCACTCATGTTGGTGCTGCCAGAACACAAAAATCAGATTCATCTTAAGTGTAGTAAAAAAACGTAGTGTCGGTGACGTTGAAGTCTTCCGATGATCGCATCGCTTCAGCTCTGAAAACATGGAGGGTTCGTAAACGTTTCTTTGCCACAGAGTGTATTTTCTTCAATAATCCAAAATGTAAAAAAGAAAAAAAAAGAAGCATTGGCTTTTCAGTTGAAGGAACCAGATCCACAGAGGATTCCGTATCCACTGCCCTCTACTCAGACTTCACGAATCTTGAAAATAACAACTACATCACAATGCTGTTTCTTCCTCAGCTCAGCGTATGACCAAGTCATCCCTGCTGCACTCTATTACCCATATGTTTATTTCTTTGCTTCGCGTATACAGAAGTCACCGCGTTACCCATTTGAGATATACTGTAGTTACAAAGCAACGGATGGCACTTCTAATCTCATCAATAATGCATGATGCCCCAAGGTCTTTTTGCTTGTGTGCCTGGTTGTTGCAAAGGAGTTTCCTCCACCATTAATAGGCGAGGTTACTGCACCATGCCAGCACTCAGTCCGGTGATATCTGACTCTTCCTGTTGTGCCCATGGCTTTCTTTTTTTTTTCTTTTTTTTTTCCGCCAGTGCATCTGTTGAGCTGGCACACATGCAGTAGTCATCTTCTGCCAGTATGTGGCCTGGGGTCAGCAGTATTAACCAGAGCCATTGTAGAGTTTTGCTGATGAGTCTCTGAGATGAACCTTGAGTTTAACCTTGTAAGTTTTTATATTTTCCATTTCAGTGATTTGGTTTCATAACAGATCTCTTTGATTCCCACTGCAGTGAAGGATACTATTATGTGTACATTAGCTTGTGTGGTGCAATGTCAATGCATTTATTGATATCTAAGGTATTTACTTACACATTATAATCAGCTTAGATGGTAGACAAGCTGCATATCCACCTTGCTATGACCAACAGCATGCTAAGGATAATTGGTACTGACTAAGCATTAATCATCGCGCCATACAGTTGATGACAGATACATCTGTTGCTGTTTATTTTCCCCTCAGGCAGTCAGTGAAAATGTGATTTGCTGTTTTTTTAAGCTTTTTTAGGAAACCAAACATTTCACTTACAGAATATGAAGCCTATAGCCCAAAAGTTACAACACCCACCACCGGAGGAAACACATATTTGATCGGTCAGCAGATTGTGTAGTTGATACATATGGTGATGATTCATATCTGACTGGCTTTAAAGGGCAACTCCACCAACTGTACACATTCAAGTGTGTTTACATGTCTTGGGGAGTTCTAACGCAAAGGAGTATGAAGCCTTTTGTTATTTCAGATGAAGCTGCGTGGAATCTGACAAACCGGCGTTGGTGATGTCACTCAGTGGCTAAGTTGCATTGTGGGTAATGTCAGCATCTGGTTTTGAAAAGCAGTCCACTGGTCAAGCATTGCAACCACTGTCAGGAATACAAATCCCAGCTCTGTAACAATGTGTTAGCTGTAATGTAGGTGCTAACTACAAATAAAACACATTAGATAGTAACAATGTTATATCTTGAAGTAAACATGTACATAATGTTGTGATCCCACCATCTCACTGAAGTTACATAATGCAGAAACAAGTGATTTCGCGGTGCGGAGATACCATTCACCCTATTATAAGACACTGAACCACCAACATGATTATTGGTTGTTATTTTAAGGTATAAAAGTTACATCATGTCGCTTAAAAAACGTATGATCAAAATCGATACAGCAGAACAAGAGATATCATCTTTTTTTATTTCACGCATTCTTGTTCCTCTTCTAAACCTGGTTCCTACATTACCCACAATGCACCAAGCCACTGAGTGGCATCACAGGAGGCAATTTATTACACTAAATGCATTTTCCTTTGAAACCACAAACGGCTTTATACAATTTTTCTTCCACATATGCAACAGTACTCCCAGAGACCTGTAAACACACTCTAATGTGTAAAAACTGGTGGAGTTACCCTTTAAACCTCCTCGCTCCACAACAAAGCACAGAACCGTCCAAATGAGCGTTGCCTGGCTCATTTGTATTTGCAGGTGCTGCCCAGCCTGAACTGTCGTTGGACTTTAGGAAGCTGGGAGTCTTATTAGAGCTCACGACCCAGCAGACTGTGGAGGCAGCCGCTGGCAACCCACAGCATTAATTGGCAGATTTACTCAGAATTATTTAAATAATTTTCTTTTGAGAGAAATAAACATAAGAAAGTTATTCTATCATGAAAACCATTGTAGTCTCGAAAAGAAAAAGGGGCTTGGTGGAGAATGCCAGTTTGGCAATTTTTCTGAAAAAGAATGTACTTTTTTACATTCACAATCCGTCAGTGCAGAAGCGTAAATTGGTCAGCTTACCTTGGGTGATAATAGTCGTCTAAAATCCTTCAACAATTGTATTGTACAAGTGTTACAGCAGAGGATACAATGATGTGGTTAAACACTTGGAGGTCATCGTTTAAAGCATTAAGTCCTGAATAGTCTCCCGAAAACAGCGCATTCCTTTAAAACGACTCAGGAGTTAGGTAATATTTTTTTTCGAGGGATAGGTAATGTTGCTAGGTGACACACATTTAAACGGCTGCAGCTCGAACGAGAAATTTGACCGCAATATGTGGAGAGAGAAACAGGAAGGAGCTTTGTGCACATTGTGTCTCCCACAGAGCGAAATGTACTAGAACCTACTAGATGGAAAAAAACAAAAAAAACAGACAAAATAAACCACAAATGCAGTGACCACATAAACACTTATCTTTTATTGACATTTCTCAACGTCTCCTCCGGCTCTCTGCAGCCACACGACTGAAAGTAGTTAATCAGATGTGACTGAAGAATGAACCTTTCACCTGGCATCATGTGTGAGCAGCCTGACAATAGACAGCAGCCTAAACTCATTGTTTAAGGCCGTGCCAATCATCCTGCCGTCGTGACACGGTGACCCTGCCACCTGGCTGCCGCTGTGCACGGGACCGACCTGCGCCAGTCGCCAGGTCCAGAGCTCATTAGGACACGCCAGGGTTGGTTATCTATACAAACTCCAGTTCACCGCGAGGAGGGAAAGAAAAATGCTGTGCTGCAATATACATAAGCTTATTAATAACACACCAGGGCTTTCTTGTGCATATTAGTTGCTTTTTTAAATATAAGTGATACCATTAAAAATAAAAATGGCTGATTTCCAATCAGGAATGCCTCCAGGCTGTGGCGCAGTGAGAGCTCGTGATTAAAAAACCGACAGAAAAAAGGGGAGAAATAACTGATAAAACAAAAGCTTTATGGGACTTGTCACGCTGTTTGACTTGAAAGAATATGCTGAAGTAGGTAAATATTGAATAATAGAGCATAATTTATACCAGGATCCTGTCAGTCATGATTCACAAACGCCACTCCGCTTTTAATAATCACACATCAAAGGGTGGCAGATTTCGGACTTTTAAATTGAATAAATCTTTAGTAAGCACCGTCAGTCCGGACTGTTCAGGAGTTCTTTTCTTCTTCACGCTGCTAATGATTTATCGACTGCACCGGTGCATCTCAGGGCATTTTTCCAGCAGATGATGAATTACAAAATATTTGACTTTGATTCGAGCGTTAGTAACCGTATCATACAGTGTCATCGTGTCAGGATGGTGGTATTTTGATAACGTGTGCTCGCCGTGGTCGTCAGAATATGCCAGCGTCAAATCTCTCCCCTGAGTCAAACTTAACATTTACCCTTTCACCAGATATTTCTGTTATCTGCCTTGTAAATTAATGTGGTGACGGTATAAACAGGCCCACACACACACACACACACACACACTCACACGTGGCACGAAAATATATTCATCCTTCTGTGATGAGAGCCACCAAGCATGCCATCCGTAGTGAAAGTGGCAGGCTGTCAGGCGGCCTTCATCTTTCTCTCTGTCGAGTCTTCCTAATCAAGATTGATTTGCACCTTTGTGCTTTGCCTTTCATTCTGGATATGGTTTGTCCCACATGGGGGGTTTGGGTTTAGCTGTCTGTACGCCGAGGCAGTGGGCAGGTGACGTAAAGGTCTCATTTTAATGCACGTTTTCAGGGTCATACTTTTATTTTGGCGGTCTGCTAAATTTCTTTTATACACTTTAATGTTCAAAAACGCAACAGTTTTCTCATACTGAATGTTTGATCTGTAACCCATGTCTCTCCTCCTCCTGCTCATGCGGTAAAAGAGTAAAGACATTTCCTGGTATCCCTGCCGACTGTATCCAATCAGGACAGAGAACGGCATAAAGAGGCGGGCCTCCTGTTTGCTGCTATACCTGGTGTTTACAGCTGCATGTGCATGTGTTGACGTAAGAAAGGAGAGAGTGGACTGCTAACTGCAAAATGGAAAGGAAGTTAGCCGAAATGACGACAACACTTACAACAGCTTTAAGGCCCCCCTACTGAAAGGTCCAGTCTGATTGGTCAGTTCGCACAGGCCTGAGTAGGCACCGCCCACCATCTTTTCACATCATCTGGTGTAGCTGTGGAAAGTGACTGTATAGTTGGGGCATCACAACCTTTTGGAAGGTTTCTAACTATGAGTTTTCTGTCGATTGAGCGTGTTGATACTTCAACAGTATTTATATGGTCTTTCTGATATGGTCGTGTAAGTGTTGCTGCCCTTCGCGTGCAAAGCAGATGCAGATGGAGCAGTAGGTAGAGAGACGTAGTTTGAAGCTTAAATCCACTGACCAAGCTGCCATATTTGATTTGTTGGGAGTGAGAACATGTTAAAATATACCCTTTCACATCACTTAAAGCATGTTTCAGAGGATAAATTCTCGCATGTGAGTATTTTCCTGGTCTCTGATCTCTCTATCAGTGAGTTGAGATGCTGTGACATTACAAATACGTGATCTGTCAGTTTCAGTTACGTAATTATGATCTTCCCCGGAGCAACATCAACATCGCGATATCAGACATGCGTATCTGGCCTATATAGCACCTGTTTTATAATAATAATTTTAAAGAAGCTTTCTACAATATCTATGCATCAACTGTGCAAAGAGTAAAACATGATCAAAGAACCGTGAATTCAGAGGAAGTCTCAACAAAACAACACCTTCTTAATTAGTGTGATAATAACCGCGTGTTTCATTAATTTGTGTCTCAGGTTTGATAAGTCAACTTGCTACACGTACTCTTCCCATGGGACTGTTAAACAAGGTGTCATCTCAGTCTGCAAAAGGCAGATTTGTGACTGAACAGGCCCAGTAAGCCTGTCCTTTGTAGGCAGATTTTAGCGCATCACTCATGCCTGGAAGCAGCATTTGACATCATATTTTCATTGTGTTCCAGCTGCACCGTATGAAAGACGTAACAAAGTTCGCTCTCTGGAGGGATGTCAGTTCTGAGAAGCTGAGGATGCTGCAGGAAAGATCTGACAGCCTCGTTCAGTCATTTCCCAGGATTCAGCAGAGATCAGAGGCAACAAAGAGCAGTGTTCCTGTGCTTTGTTGCAAATAGATTTTCTAACCTCAACTCCAGGTCAGCGGTCTGTTGTCACAAAAAAAGAGCAGCTCTGTTTACTCAGACTTACAGATTCACCCTGGTTGTAATAGGTGAGGCATTTTTTTAATGGAGACAGCTGCAGCGTCTCGCAATGCAGTAGAGAGACCGCTCTTGCAAACGATCTTATTTCAGCCTCCCCACCTTTAAAATCATGCGGTGCGTGCCAAGGCGGCAGAATGGATGAAATATGTGTGAGCGTTCATGTCTCAATTCCCAATTCTCACCCCGTTCTCGACCACAAAATCAGATTGTGCCATTGTTCTGTGTCTCTTTTTTGCTGCAAAAAGCCTGTGCTGCTTCCAAATGCCCTCTGCTGCAGGTCTGTGAACAGGTTGCATGCACAGACGGGCTGCCAGTTCTCGCAAATGGCTGTTGTGTGAGACAAAGTGTGAAGTAATATGCTGTGACCAGAACCCCGGTCAGAATAATTCACTCCAATCACACAGAGAGGAGGAGAGAACAGGAGAGGAGAAAGAGAGAGAAGAGGCCGGGAGGAACAGAGACAGAGAGGCGAGGGTGGCGGGTTAGGAGATGAAAGCTGAGGGTCCTTTCTTCTTCCGCTTGTATCAATTTTCACTTTGTTCTCCCTTGATTCTACACTTCTCTGTTCCTCCGTGCAGCTGATCTCTAGCGTTTCACAATCGCTCCCGATCGCACTCATCAAGTCGCCTTCAAACTCACTGATGCAAGAGCAGAAAACTGCACACACACACACACTCAAACGACACAAGCATCACATCCTGAATAAAGAAGAAACCCTCCGGATGGTGGCATAATTTTGACACTCCACGTGGTCGCGATGTTGAATGATCGTCTTTGATGAGATTCAATTGTGTTCCAGACATTTCGCTGTGCTCTTAACTGCTTAAATGAGAAACTCAGCTCAAGGCAAGCCATAAACTCTGTCTCTCTCTCTCTCTCTCTCTCTCTCTCTCTCTCTCTCTCTCTGTCTCTCTCTCTCTCTGTCTCTCTCTCCCCACCCACCCCTCCGTCCTCTCTGACTCACAGGAAACAAGATGGAAGGATTCCTCGTATCTCTGATGAAGTAGAGCCCTTGCAAGCACACTCCCACCCTCCATTTCCTCTTCCCACACTTTCAAAGGTAACACAAGACTTCGACCTGCTGCGGCTCTCGTCTCTGTTCAGGGTGCATACGCTGGAATCAGATACTGAGCCAAGTGCCAAGACTCTGATCTGACTTTTAACATGCCTGAAATCAAAAGAATGATAATTAAAAAAGAAAAAAAAAATCAGGATTCATTTTGCTTTGTTCATACTGGGAAGACCGAGCTTCAATTTTCCATTTGATGTTTTGACAACATGGCTAGGTTTAGGTACCAAAACCACTTAGTTAGTGTTGGGAAAAACGTTGTCTGAACAGGTCCCGGCATCTTGTTAAACTCTCTGGCTTGGCGTCCTTGTCATCTACATGTTACTACATCACCGTCCCCTCCACCCTACAGGCATGAAAGAAAAAAGCTAATATACATGTAAATTGAATGTGATAAGAGGAAGTGTTGTAGAATTTCAATTTTGTATGTATGACACATGCAAATTTGCAAATATCACTGGTTTGCAGAAATTTCACCTGCCAACAGTTTATTATGCATTCTGGGCTGCAACCAGAGAAGCGCCTGCACATGTGTGTCTGCCATCTTATGTTTTGTTACAGCAACATCAATCCAATCCATGGATGGACGTGATTGGTTGACTGATTGATTGATGCACTTTATGTGATTATGATTACATTTGCCATTGACTATTTTAGACAGTGGGGCATGGTTGCCTGTAGTAGCATCATGTTATCATCGCTGTTTTTGTGTACTGTCCGATAATTTGGCCATTTTCTACTTGAGCGTACATAGATGTCCAAGATGGCTGATATGCTTGCAAACGAGCTACTCAGATCAGGTGGTGACAGGGACAGAATCCACAGTCCTCACTACATACTGAAATTCAGTAGAAGTTAGACTAACCAACTGGGTATAGGAGCTTACTTTTACATTTGAATGTCAAAGAGGAAATTAGATTTTTGATATAAATGTCAAATGTCATCCAAGGTCTGCCAAGTATATTAAACCTGACTAATGAGGAACTATGTAGAATAAAACAGATGACAGTTATTCCCGGCGATCCATAATCTGAGTTTTTCATTTAAAGGGTAAGTCTGATGATATTCTATACTTTTCTGATTGTTCACACATTCCACAAATAGGCCAAAACCAACAACAAGTTATCTTGCTAAGATTATGGCACAGTTGTTCCATAGATTACAGTTGCTGTCCAAAGACTATTCACATATCAGTGAGCCTCACTGTCAATGATTATTCGTGAAGGTACATGTCAGCATACGTGGCAGTCAATTTTCTGAACTTGGTAGCTTTAAGCTGGCTTTTTAAAAGAATATAAAGTAATATATTTGTGTCCTTCAGTCGGAACGAGTGCCACAGACATCTTGTAGGGAATTCAAAAAGAATTTAGGGACAATTTTTTTCATTGGATTTTTTGACAGTACAGAAATAAAGAATAGTGTCAGCCTAACCTCTCAAAGCTTCAGGTCAGATCAGTATTTGGCGCTTGTGAGTCCAGTACAAAGAGTTACACCAAAATAGTGCTACCAGCTTGTATTCAGATTCCCTACTTCTCCGTTTTCCTTCCTGTTTTGTGCTCATCATAATCCTCTGGCTGTTACACACAGGTGAAAGGTTCCTCTGATGCCCCCCCCACCCCGGGTGTCCGTTTGGCAGGCTGTTGTCTCTTTTGACAGAAGAGTTTGTGCCCTCTGTCACTGGCTTCTGAGACGAATATAGATCTGCAGCAGTTGTTCCTCTCTGTACATACCATCGGGGGCACACTGATATTATTTTTGTCACGCCTGCAGTGGAAACACAATTAGCAAGGGATTAATGCGGAGCTGCACAGAATAGATTTGCAGGGAAACGTTTCCAAGTCTTCATGGGAGAAGCATTCTCATTAATGTATTTTGTTGATTCAAATCATAGACCTGATTTAAAAAAAAAATGCCACAAATTATTTGGAAACCAGTGAGATTTCTGTTTCCTTGCAGTATGTTGCAACTGCCGATGGACTCTGTGTCTGTAGTTGTTATTTTCTCTACTACATAAACAGGGTTAAAGGTTTCACACAGTAGCATTGTTAAGGCCAAGTGGTTAAACAAGACGGCCACACTTTATGGTTTTATTGCTCTAGGAATTGCCAGTGGTTCAAGTTAAAAGCTTCTTAAGTAATTCAGCCAAGTGTTTCTGAGGACAACAGAACTCATAGAGCAGAGCCTCGATCGGAGTTATAACTCAGTGCTTCATCTCGCTGATCGATCCACACATTCTTATGAGGACCCAACACATCCATGTCGCTTGCTTCATGTCTGATTATCACAAATATTCACACATTCGGTTGGTTTTAGTGGGTGAATCCACCAATTTTACACTTCACAATCTGTTAACACGCTTGGGGAGTACTACTAGCACATGTGAAAAAAAAAGTTGTATAAAGCCTTGCGGCTTCAGAGAGAGCTTCACAAAGTCTGATAAATCGCCTCAAGTGATAACACTTGGCTGAGTTTGAAACTTAAATGAAACTGTGGCTTTGGAGTTGAAAAGAGAGGGCTTACAAGACCCCTGTAGCACGGTCCTCATCTGTGCTCGAGGCTGCCAAGTCAAGCTGCCTCTGGCACAACACACCTCAGTCTGAATGAACTGCTAATGGTCAAGTTGCCTTGAGGGTAATGCAGGCACCAGGTTTTAACAAGAGAGAGGAATGCATTTGGTTCCGCTGAATCATCCATCATGAGTATAACAATGAAGACACTGACGTGGACAAAATATTCCAGTTTTAGAAGAAGAAGAAGAAGAAGAAGAAGAAGAAGAATCTTTATTTGATCACATATCAAACAAGGTATAACATAGTAAAACATAGTGTGCCTGGAGACTCCAGATCTTAGTCACTGCCTTTTGTCAAGAGTACTGACTGGGGAATCAACCTATTTGAGCATTTTTTGCCCTTAGTTTGGATAAAAGACTCCCTATTATTCCTACTATGCTGTTTAAATGGCTCATGAAAATTAATATTCAGCTAATATTCACATTCATATGCAGCCGCGTGCAGCAAATATCATGGCTGATTAAGGCAGCAAAAGCTGCAGTTATTACCTTGTCAGGACAGAGGAAACTCTGAAGAGGGAACCAAATGAAACTTTTAGTTCTGCAGTGAATATTTTTAGACAGCTCTGATGGAGCTCTGGATTTTTCAGGAGGCTGGCTATTTTATGAACCTGGACTGTGTGTGACTGCTGTTTACATGGCCTGTATAAGCACTAAATTGGTGGCGTACTTTTCTAATAATTTCATACCGACCTCTTCAAGTTGAGGAGTGATAGAGAGTACTAATGGATCTAATCGGATTTATGCTAAAAGTTCAAGATGTTTGCTTTCCTAAGTCCTTAATAATGCAGTTAGTCATAGTAACGCATTACGCATACTAATAACCAGGAGATGTTGATCGAAATGCAAGAGATGTGCTGTGTTACAGGAAGGGTTACAGTGCCTCCTTGTCTTAAATGACTGTTCACTGCTTTTACCAGATTAAAGGCGATAAGGTCTGCATCAGCGTGCAGAAAACTCAGGAGCAGCTCTGCAGAACTCAACCTCTGTGGCAATCAACTAGCTCATCTGAGGCGCTGATGGGGTGGCGGGGGCCATCTGTGCGAGCTAGATTTGTGTCCCCGTAGGCCCCGGTGGCCAAAGCAAGGTCAGGCTCATCTCAGGAGTTAGACCTGATGAATGGACCCCTATGGATTTTCTCCGGCTGAAATGATAGGCTTCTGTGCCCATTGATTGACTCCCTTTGAAGTTTAGTTTCCCATTTTACTGTATTGCCTTTGAGGATGCGGCTAACCCGCAGAGCATAAACGGGGGGTGGGGGAGTGAGCGGGCGCGGGGATCTGGCTGTGGATACAAATCATTGACAATTTGTCTGTCAAAATTCAAATGTGGCTCTGGTTGTTAGGAGTGCTGGAATCACAGCGTTACCCCTCAGCTCGCAGAATGAGGGTCCGAACCGCATGGCAAATGGATATTAATGTCTCTCATATGCATTCACTCACATACTGTGTTTTGACTCGCTTAGCCATTCACCCAAGCCAGTCGGTCGATCAATGAATCATTTGATCACTCAGCCATCTACTCACTCGCCCATGCACTCCCTCTCTCTTAGGCACACACACACACACACAGACACAGTTTCTGGTAATCAAGTCAGAGAAGAGAGAGATGTGTAGCTCTCAACCCCTCAGGCATTCAAGCGGTTGTAGTGAATTCACGGCAGAGGCTCCGTATTGTCTCGAAGCGCTGCCGCCGAAATGTGAGCAGCTTGAAAGACTGAAGGACGAGAAGTCTGAAAGTCCAGCAGAGACACTTCCAAGTGAAACCTGTGATTCCTTTCACTCGTCTGTTGCCGATCCTCTTCAGTACATATTGTACGTAAGATCACACCCCGTGTCGGAGCCACCGAAATCCAAGCAGGGCTCCGCCGCGACAGCTTGAGCTCGAGCTGAAATGTCGCACACACCAGCGCCGCTTTCACAATCAGTATGCTTTACAACTGAAACAATGTCAGCTCTCGTAGTGTCAACGTGAATAGAAATTAATACGCCCCTCTCACTTTGCATTCATGTAACAATTGTACATGATCATCAGGCGAGCTTAATTAGTATTCAGCCGTCCTCTGTGGATGTTCTCAAATCCGAGTCTGGCATTCAGCTGATGCCAGCTCGGACCCGAGTAAACAGATCACCAGTAATGAAAGTAACCGCGGGGTGAGGCGGTGTGTAAACGGCCGGCGCTTCATGGTGCAATATCACTCTACTCAGAGCTACCTCTGTCCGTATATAAAACCCACGTTTTATGCACTTTTCATTCAAGCAGTGTTACCTCTCCGAATTGTGTGTACCTTCCATCGATTTTCCTCAAGGGAAATCAATGCAGGCGGTTAGCTGACTGTGTTTATCTGCCATTGCAAAATGAAAAACGGTTAACATATATGGGGATTATCTGTCCCCTTGAAAGCTTTCAGCAGTGTGTCTTTTTTTTCCTTTTCTTTTTAGAAGTAGGTCAGTGTTTGTTGATATCTGATGGAGAAAGCTGCACAGAAAACAGGCTCTACTTTCACAGAACGACAGCAGTCCCACAATGCCTCCCTCTGCTTCTTTATCTGCTTCCCACTCCGTCTTTCACCATCTCTTGCGCGCTCGTGTCGTACGAGTGTTTAGCTATGCACAGATGATTTGGGAGGTGCTGAGGTTGGATAAGTCCTCCATCAGGCTGTGGCATCTACACATGAAGGGAACTGGGCTGCTCTCCTATCGCGCCTGCTTCCCTGGTGGATGTGATAACATTTTCAAATTGATGCTTTCTAGCCAAGAGCATGATGCAGAGAAAAGTGCCTGATGCATTCCCATGTAGAGTCCAGAGAGTGCACCGCTTTCCCCATATTTATGATGGCTTCTTAATGGCATTAAAGGGGAATTCTGGTGTAAACTTGGGTCCTAAATTTGCATGTTTTGGTGTGTAACTGATCTGTCCAGTAGATCGCCTCAACTATCAGCCACGACACGGTTGCGATGTAATCTTTTGGGGAAACTTCGGCTGTCAAAGTTATGTCCATTAAATGTGTTGTGTTTTTTTTGCCACTAACAGTCTGAGGTTATTAAAAGTGTCTGATAACAAGATCCTTCTTCTAACCAGAAACACAAGTCATGTTCAAGGAGAAGTCTCCCTCTGAATTCTCAAGAGGCGTTGTTACAGATTTTGCTTCATCTTTGCCTCACAGTCAGCCATGACTCTGGAAATAAATACTTGGCTGGCAGATCCTCAACGTAAACTCCAAACTCCTCTCGCTAACTCTCTGACTGTCTCGCTGAGATCAAAGGAGTTGGTCCCAAATGCACGAGACGGCAGGCAGGAAAATCAGCGGATGACGTTTATTCAGGATCAACGGCAGGAACGGGCAAACATGGCAGGATCAGGGTTACTCGACAGACTAACAAGGGGATGAGGTGCAGGTGGAGTGATGCCACGGACGAGGGTAATGACTGGAAAACACCAGGAACAAGGAAGGGATAATGAGACAGATGCAAGACAAGTGTGGAGAGAAAGGCAGGCTGGTGACGAGAACACAGGAAGGAAACAAAGCCGAAGACACCTCAGAGAGCAAGTCACCAACAAAAATACAAGCACTATTATAGGACGAAACTTTGACGGTCATAGTTGCCCCAAAGGATTACACTGCAGTCATGTTGACGCTGCCAGGTGAGGCTGTCGACTGGATCGATTCTCAAATACAGGGCCAAGGTTTAACCGGACCGGAATTTCCCCGTTCAAAATTGATCGTAAACATATGTCAGCAAGAAAATGTTCCTTGTTGCTGGCACAGAAATAAAAGCATAATGAAAGCTCATAGCAGCTCTTTAAATTTATATGAGCACTGGAGGTGTAATTAGCCTACTTCTGAACATGTGCTGTAAACATAAAAAGCAAAAAATATCGACGTTTCTCGGTTTGACCTGAATTACCCTGGAGGTAAAAGAAATGGCCACACCGACCTCTTTTACTTTTCATGTATGTCTGTATGTACGTACGGAACAGAGAAGAAGTGTTTCCGAGAGGGAGGCGCGAGAAATATGAGATGAAAGAAAAAGAGGAAGAGAATAGTCTCACACTGTGATATGTGTGTGTGTGTGTTTGCATTGAAAAGAGAAGATAGCTGTGCAGCGCACACAGGGAGGGGAGAAACATTGTTCCTCCCTTCGTGTGACTTCCTGCTGAACAGCTGTGTGTCAATGGGAGGGTGGGGGACATAAAGAAAAAAGGGAAGGAAAGGAAATCTCACATTACAGTATGTGCTCTTACCACACACTCACGTATGGATTCTGATGGACAGCTATCAAGTTTTCTCTCCTAGTTTACTGCCGGAGTGACAGTGAGCACGAAGTGTCTTTGTCAATCTCGCCTTTCTCCTCGTGGCTGACAGTGACATCAACACCCTCGCTCTTGTCAGCTCACCGCCTGCATTCGTACTTGTGGAATGATGACTGAGCTCAGGATAGCGAAGAATACCTTATTGGATGGACTGCTCAGCAGTCCCTCCAGTAAGCCTTTTCTCAAGAGACGATGCCTCAGCGATGTGAGTATTCCGCACTTGCTCGAAGTGAGAGATTCTTCTCGCTCCAGTTACTGTTGCTTGTTTAATTCTTAAGGTAGCTTAGAGACAGAGAGATGTGTGTGTTTGGAGCTGCAGAACAGCACATTTCTGTCCATTGTACAGACAGATGCATGCTTCACTGCCCTGGGATCTGCTTTTTTAGCCCCATACAGATAATCAACCTCTGCAGTACGTGCTTTTTTCAGTTTTAACCTGATAATAACATGGATAGTTCAATTATTATCGAATTAAGTTCTGTAAAGATTCTATGTTCATGAGGAAATATGCCTACATAGCTATGGTTCACAGTCTGCTGCACTTAAACTCCACAAGGAGTGCATTGCTTCCTTTCCTTCTAAGGAGAAATTTCACAGTGCGTTTGGTTCACTGATAATCTGGTCAGCATAAGACAATGCTTGTTGATGTTTGTTTTACCGTTAGCAGAGCGGTGTCTCTCTGAATATCATATGTCAGTGTTTATTTTCACATGCAACAACAGACTGAGGCTACACCTTGGGCTTTACTGGGTCAGGGTCAGGTGTGTGGGTGTGTGTGTGTGGGTGGGGATATGTGTACCTTTACGAGAATGTTTTAGTACATGCACATGTGAAAACATGCACACAAATGTGTGTGTGTAAGTGCATGTGTGTGTGTGTGTGTGTGTGTGTGTGTGTGTGTGTGTGTTTTGCGAGCCCTGCAATGCCCCTCAGTAAATTTAAGCTGTCATGTGGAAACATCAGCTTGGCACTTCAGTCCACTTGTGTTACATGGTGAACAGAGGGCTCAACCCGCAACAAGCAGTGCCGTCAGGCCAGCTGCGATCCTCTTCATCTCAGGTTGGAGCTGTTTAAATCCATAACTTGGACTGTGGAGATGAGAAATGCCTCCCTGAGGATACTTTAACCTGCACCAGTATCTCTACTAATTGGACAAAAGACTGAATTGTGTCCTGTGGCAGTGCATGGTCGAGGTGTATAATTATAGATCCAGTAGCTGGACTGAAGCCTCTTCTTCTAATGAGCAGTGCTGAAAATCAGTACTCCACCTGAACACACACTGATTGAAAAAAACAGCAAAATTGTTCCAGCTCTGACGCCAGAACGTTTCTGTAAACCACTGATATGGTCACATTTGTACGTGTCATTCACACCATATGGACATTTCTAGAAGTCATATCACACACACGACATGTTTATGACCTGATTGTCATATAGAGGTGGAGGGAAGACAGTTTGAGTGAAACCAGGACATATTTCCAGCTGTTTTTTGTGGTGACAAAACTGACACTTTGACAATAAGTTTATGGCGACCTAAACAGCTAACTAGTATTTTTAGTGCCTGTCCCTTTAAGACCTCCTGAGTACCAAGTCTCCTCTGATTGGTCAGCTCACACATGCCTGACCCAGCACCGCTTAAAACAACAACAACAGAGCAGCGTTGCTAAATCAATTGTAAAGTCCCGAACTAGCCACTAGACATAAATGATTCAAATGTGTGACATGCTGAGGTGGTGTGATGTCACAAAGTCACAGAATTATAGGCGGGACTTCTGACGAGGTGTTTCAGGAGAGGTGTTTTCTGTGGGAGAGAATCCTAACCCTAACTTGCGTTGTTGTGCCTAAACATATCCATAAGCACATCATTGTCACAAATTGAGAAAGTGAGCCATGAAACATATTATCGAGACATGAAGAGATGTAAAGTTTCAACATATCCATAGTTTACAGAAACAGACGTTACAAACATTTAATCCGGTGACTGTGTTGACATGAAACCCAGATCACCTGCGTCGATTTATTTTCTGTTCCTGCCCTGCACACTCGATAGGTTGGTAGTGTGTCTCATTCACACATTAATGAGCGTCTGTGCTTCACACCATAATCAGCGTCTTCCAGCAGATTTGGCGGTCGCGCGCAGTCAGATGAGCTGTTGGCTGTAGCAACAGAGAGAAGCACTGTGGAGCTCTGCGGCTCATTTTCCCATCAGAGTTACTTGTTTACAGTGTGTTTGTCTTTGAGCAGGGGAGAGAACGGTTCTCCTGGAGAGCGTATCCTCAGTGAGACCGGCGTCAAGTGGGGTTAGGGAAGCATTAGGGACTGCTGTCATGGTGAACTAAAGAATTAGGAGGTGTCAGAGATTCCAGCAGGAGGTCTTGAGACTGCACAGCCAGTTTTTCACAATGGGCAGAGATGAAGGATGAGTGATGACAGCGGGGAAGGCATATCAACACAACTGACCAAAACCCATGTTCCTTTTTGGATCTGTGTCAACTCTCTTCCCCAGACCTCGGACCTGTTTGCCATGATCGAGAGGATGCAGGTACTGTAAGTGGTCCCCAGGCTCTGCCTCCTGTACCCGCCACACCAAACCCGTCCGTTCTTCCTTTGCATCCTCAGAATTTCACTCGTTTCGGACACAAAACTTTACCTCTATTTCGAGACTCTGCTTTTCCTGCTACTTTTGTACTCAAGATCACAACCTTGCTACTGCAACACTTTTATGTGCGTGTCCATGTATCCTTCTCGTTGCCATTTATGTGTTTACAGCAGTGACAGCCCCGAGGCTGCCTTTACAAACCTGATGCTTCTGAATGCGCTGAACACAACCTTTGTGTTTTTCTTCTTCACAGCCGTGTGGTTGTTTCTGCGTCACCAGATGTGTGAAATGTTATGTTTTTACAGTGTGCCTAGATGGATTTGAAGGGAGTTGTTTGTTTGTTTGTTTGTAGCCGGTGATGTTCGTGTCTTCACGTGGACAAGAAGCAAGAACAGTAGATTCTGAATGAGCTGTCGTGGAATGAGATCCACACAGATGGACAGATAATTAGATCTGAGTCTGTCTTTGATGCAATAGAAACCCACAAATTGTCTCCTTATAATAAGAGATCATTTTTTTTCTTACTTTTGATTTTAATTCATGTATGAAAAAAGATGTTTTTTTACAGTCTTAAGTGGTCAAAGAAAGTATAACACTGATCGTTTAGCTCTGGCAATCTAAACACTAGAAACACCATTTGAATCTGGAAAGTTTATTATGATAATGTCTTTCATTGAGGCTCTAAAACATTATGTAGGGTTTGAATGTGTAAAAATACTTATACAACAATCTTTTCTGCTGGAACCAAAAAGAATCACATGTGTAAAAAGCGTGCTTCCTAGGCATGAAGATACCTATTAGTCATGCATTCATTTAACAGTCTCCCTGACCTAATTTGGAGATCTTTTGGAGCGATTCAAACCTAATTTTTTTTGGTTGTTCATCACTCAGACGGCACAGAAGCAGCACTGCCAAGATGCAACAGTAGCAATTCAATTATTAGTAATGCATACTCTTCAACATAAAGGGAAAAAAGGAGGGGGGAGCAGTGGACTTGTCTTCAAAGAATAATTTAATGAAAGCATTTCTAATTTCCATTTGATTCATCTTCCTTAGTCCTTAAAAAAAAAAAGAAGTCATATTTGATACATTTCAAATCATGCTGCGGGGTTTTCTACACAAAGAGGCCACTGATCAGGAATGCTGCGTTACTCATCTCGCTCTGTGCTTTGGGATCTGTCAGCAGAGTCAGCAGAATAAGAATAGATGGAGGAGATGAAAAGCCTTTTTTTGGAACTGCGGTTTTTAAAGAAAGGAATTACGGTTAATGATGTTAGTCAAAGTATCCAGCAAACAACTCTTTATTGTCCTGAGGCTCAGTTTGGGAGTCCATCTTGAATTTCAGGCCAAAAAAAGTGCAAATCGACATGACTCTTGAACAAGCACCGTCACAAAATCAGATTTTTGCTTACACGATTATCGTGGCCAAATTAATTCACAATAACGATATAATTGAAATATCTAGAGACAATTTTGAAGCTAAAAGCTAGCGATCAAATCTATTTTTACCTTTGTTTATTGTGTGTCATCTCTTTTTTTTGGCATAAGAATTACCTTCAAAATAAGAGCTGAGTGAGGTCGAGAGAGTCTGTAACCATAACTTTAAAATAAGTGTACAAAAGGAACAATTACTATCAACAACTCAATGACTAGTGAAAAGACATCTTCGCTAGATTATTCAGACGATATCATCATACAGTATGTGTATTATTAACTGATTCAGTTATATCAATATTTCATTTTTTAACATCACAGTTATCTTGAATCTTGTAATATTGAACTTCATCCAGAAAAAAACAAACAAAAGTTCAACGTGTAATTGTAGCATGAGTGATTGATCAATGTCATGTTTTTAACAAGTTGGGTATATTAAAACTCAAAACATAAGGAAATCATCTGTATAATTTATGCTGGAATTCGTCCAAAATATCTGTCTATACTTTTACAAATCTATATGATGCAAAGAAAATTATGGAATCAATGGAAATGGACAGTGATCAGGGGAAAATAAATTGGTCATTATATCTGCAGTAGCTCAGTGGAAACGCCTTGTTCTCAGCTGCTTATCTTACTCGCCCGCTATCTCTCGTCTTTACTTCCTCTTTCTGTGGCCCATCTGGTGATTGAGCTTGTGTTATGTAAACGTGAGTTATTGTCACACTGAATTATCTCACACTCTGCCGCAGCACCATAAATTTAATGGAACTGGACAATCACAAATGTTCCATGTCGCTGTCTCTTTGCCTTTATCTCCGCACATGTTTGATATATTTCACCTGTAGCCTATCACGTTTTTCCCCCCTCTGTCTCTACAGGGTTGCAGAATGGATGAGCAGAGATGTCCCCTCCCTCCCCCCCTAAAAGTGAGTCGCAAATCCTCTCGTCTCCTCGTAGACCACGGCCTGGTATAGCATCCGTAATGGCAGAGTTATAAACCTTTTCCTTATCTGCTGTCAGACAGGCTTTAGGATGCTCACCGGCAGAGTTAGGAACTCAACAGGGGCTAAGACTGCAAAATCCTAAGCTGTCCTATTACCTAGACAGGCTACTGCGGCTGGCATTGAAGGCTTGAGGGATACTCTCGGCAGGATGCGTGAGGTCAAGTCAGAAAGGGCAGGAAATAGATTGTAATCAGCTGAGAGAAGAACATAGGAGCATTTATTGCTGTGACAAAAATCAGGAACCTTGGTGAAGGTCTGTTCAGTTTAATGAGTTTTTGGGGGTTTTGAAGAAGAGACTTGTGTAACGGCTGCTATACGAAAAATAGTGTTGAAGGACAAAGTTCCACAGTCTTGTTGGCATGAATAAGCAGAGATCACAAATCACACACAATGCCCAAAAGGTGCTGGATGTGTCTGAGGTTGAGAGGTTCGGTGTCGGCAAGTTAAGTTCCCCCAAGTCACCCTCCAGTTTATAGACATTTTGAAGCCTCGAGGTAACATGGCCGTCGCCATCTTGTTTTGGGTTTTTTTGGAGCCAAAAGTGAGATATCTGGTCAAAAGGGTGGAGCTGGAGAGGATACACATTGCTACACTTCTGTGTGATTACATCTGACCGAGAGCACGAGAACAAGCCATGGAAGCGGCTTGTCAATCACGAGGTAGCTCCGCCCTAATACATATTCTATATAAATGCAACCGTAATTTACAAAATGAACATCATGCCGTGTTGAAGAACACTTGAAACTAGCGATTGAGACCATAAACTCATTACTGAGGTAATACATCCAATGAGAAGTTGGGCCATTTTCCTCATAAGCTTACATACAATCAGACTGTTCTTTGCAACCAGTGGATTCATCCCTTTCTGGCCATTATACAGAATGCAGTCACTTCATGATTGGCTTCACTTTTCAGACCCAAAAGCTCCTTCCACCATACTGTTCACGGAACAGAACAGACCATTTAAATGTGTGTCAGTTTTGTTGTTTGCTGATATATATTCCTTCTTTAATGTCAGCGACTGTTCAAATGATGAGCTGAACTGAAAATGACTGGCTTTTTCAGCAACCAATGAAACAACCAGTGTTTGGCAACAGTTCAGTGTAGACCCGGCATTTTAAGCCACAATAGCAGAACTACGAAGGGCGGAGTCAGATTGATGGGGAGCCGGTCACTTCACCACTTTGCCCTCACTAAAATATCTCAACAACTATTCAATGAATTGCCGTTAAAAATCCTCAGCCCCAGGTGATGCTACCCAGTGACTTTGGCACTTCAGCCATTTATAGCCTAGAACTTCTAATGGAACAGGTTCAGGTGTGCTCTGCTGGGGTTGTTGAGCGGCAGTCTTGGGAAATGGAGAAAATCACTGCCTGAAGTTGAGGAAAAGTGGGTTCGCGAAAGAAGTAAATTGCCGGATGACAATCACAAAAATGGTTTCAGGAGTGTTCATCCTTATGTGATGTCGAATCCTGTTTTATATAAGACTGCATGCATTGGCTGCCTGTAACTGAGAGTGAGCTTCTCTCACACCATCACGTGCAGATCCAGCAGGAGGCAATACATTATCTTCCTCAAAGTGAAAGATTGTAACCCCTTTTTTCATGTCACCACTAAGAGGTTCCAGCTCAATCTTTGAAGGTTGCAAAATTTCAGCTTTTGGCAAATGACGGATTGAAGCATCAGATAACTGTTACTTACTCACACAAGATGGGCTGCGTATTCACCAGGGAACAACACAAGGCATTAGACAAAAAAGGCAGCTAATGTGGCCCTGTCATGTTCGCAGGATAAGGAAAGTAACTCTGAAAAATGTAGAACTGTATGATACTGTAGTTAATATTCTGTCACAGTGTTTATGCTCATTGTTATTTGCCTCAAAGAGCCCAAACTGCAAATATGACTCGAAGCGGCTGTTTTGTCAGCTTGACTCATGTTTCGTTTCCCCTCCCTGCAGACAGAAGAGGACTACATCCCTTATCCCAGCGTCCATGAGGTACATACAATTTACTGTCCACACGAATAACTCACACTGCGCACTATGCATTTAAATATGTCATAATCTGTAAAGCTAAAAGTCTGAACATATAAACCGAAGTCTACAAATGTTGCAAAAAACCAAAGCAATGCATTGCTTGAAGCAAGACATGAACTTCCCTGATCAGTGTTCTCTTCAACATTGTTATCATCACTCCCTGTCAGGTTCTGGGTCGCACTAGCCCTTTTCCACTCATCCTGCTGCCCCAGTTTGGAGGCTACTGGATTGAGGGGACCAATCATGAGCCTAAAGACGCACCAGAGGTTGATCAACCCCCAGGTTCTGCCTCCCACATCAAACTGGAGACAAACAGCACCGCCAAGATCTACAGAAAGCAATTCATGGGCAAGGTGAGGACGGGGACGAAGGGTCAGAGGAAAAGTTGTTTATCTTGGTTTGATATCTTAAATCAAAGAAGAAATGTCAATATAGAACGTAAGGCCCAAATATGAACGTATCAGTGGTTTGTTAGCCGCAAACATTTCATCCTGGCTCAATATAATACTGATTATACTGATGATACTGGGTTAACGTTACCCAAATGTTTCTTCAGAGGATAGAGGTGATTAAAGCCAAGCAACCCCCCCCCCACACACACACACACACACACACACAGCACAACAGAAGGCTCAAAAGGTTTCTCCAGTCATTCATTTAGAGTTTTCCTAGATGTGTCACATGTCTGTGTCTGAGGTCGCTTGTTCGTCATCTATCACTCATTTACCTTTATAACTCCTCACAACATAAGGGATGAGGACACAGAACTGCTGCCTGTTACATTAAAATCAAAGTCTGTGCACGTCGATATAATTAGCTATAAGATTATAAACTGTGCCCAACATATTGCCCTCTTGTGAATACAGTATATCTGTTATATATATAAAAAGTAATTTGTTCCAAAGATCTGTATAAGTAGATACACTCTACCTTGTTTCACACCTTTTCCTCAAGGGGCAGTTCAACTACTTCTCTTAATTAATCGACTGTTACTCTCTCTGCCGCTCTCCATTTCTAATTTATGATAGCGTTTTATTATTATTATGTCACCCACTGTCAGCTGCCGGAGGAGCATTCTTTCTTGCATTAAAGTAACTTCTGCTTTTCTGCCCGCAGGAACACTTTAATTATTACACCATGGATGCCGCCCTGGGCCACTTGATCTTTTCCATAAAGTACGATGTCATCGGGGATCAAGAGCATCTGCGCTTGATGCTTCGGTACAATTTCCCTATTATTCTTTGTCTTTGACCTGTTTTCTCTCCCGTTTGTCCTCTCCTTTACAACTGTTCTCTCCTCTCTCTCTCTCTGTGTTGCCCTTTTCTCACGTTGAACCTGCAACAATGCTTCAAGTATCTATGTAATGCAGCGATGTTTAGCATTTACTCGTCGCTCTCCCACACAGAGCAATTTCACAGAAACAATTTTTCACACATGGCTTGATCGTGTGGGATGCATTATGGGGCTGATGTATGTTTGTTTTTTTTATAGCTCAAGGATAGCGTTAAGCCGAGCAAAAGAAAATGACACACAGGAAGAAAAGGCTTCTCAGCTCTCACAGGTTGCCGTAGTGATGAACTTAAAAATGTGTTTTCCAGCTCGGTTGCTGACAATAGGAAGTGCTGCGGAGAGGCTTGGCCGCGCTGTCAGAGGGAGCCAAATACATTTTCTCATCAATTTCGTATTCAATTGAATACGACTTCAGACATCTTCTGCCTATTTCACACAGCGTCCATTGTTAAAAGGATTGCTTCTTTTATGAATGTACTCATACTCAAACTCAGCATTTTGTGTGCGACTCAGGAAGGGCTATCTCAGGGCAGGGTTACTACAAAATAGGTTGACACGATTAATGTTAAAAAAAAAACACATCAGTTTCCTCATTCTGTCCACTGCTGCAGCTTTGTATTCCACCACCGTCCAAAGTGCTCTGTTTTAGCTCCTGTCTCTTTAAGGCCCCGCCCCCCGAAAACCCACTCTTCCCTGATTGGACAGCTCGCACAAGCCTGTGCCAGCACGGCTAACAACAGCGGCGCAGCTGTGCTAAATCAATTCTTACTTGTGTGACTCGTGTGATGTCAAGAAGTCACAGAGTTTAAGGCGAGACTACTGGCGAGGCGTTCAGGAACAGTGTTTTCTGTGGGAGAGAGGAGCTTCTGTTGGGGCTGTTGGACTTTTGCCCTTTTTACTGTCGAGATCTTTTAAATACACAAGAACCATAAAACACTGAAGGAAAGGTAAAAAATAAAGTAGGTCTCCAATGAACACTGTCTGCACACTAGATAATGCTCCCATGAACATTTATTACCTCTCTCCCTCATTTTTTATGTGAAACTGTTTATGTTGACTACTTGGCGAGGACCTCAAGGACTCCCTGGAAAAAGAGATTGTGTATCTCGAAGGTATTCTTCTGGCCAAATAAAAGATACATAAAATGAACTAACTGCTGCTCATAACATACATAAATCTGACAATAAACATCCCAAAATAACTGTATTCTTGTATTTTACTGAATAAATAACTACTGTTAGCAGTTAAACTAATTCACTAATCTGTGAATCTTTGGAAATATTAATCACAGAGTGGGAAAAAAGTTCTGCTTTTATGTCAGCGAAACCCACGCCAAGGACGAGAGGAGCTTTATGAAAGTATAAATAAAAGTGCTGAAGCGTTTTGCGTGGTTCAGCGTAAACACTCACGCGTCTCTATAAATGTTGACTCAGTAAACTGTGCCACAAAGTACCCGACCATCAGCACACTATTCATCCCTGTTGTACAAGCGTAATGCCTTCCACCCACCATCGTCCGAAACCCGTGCCCACTCACCGAAATCTTCTTCACATTCTCTTCTAAAGACAGACGAGGGGGAGCGAGGCAGGACACAAAATAACCTGTGAATTAATTTTAGCACCGGAGAGACTCCACTCCAGATTTTAATAGCTACCTTCCCTCTTTGTTAATGGAGCTTTCGAGTGGATGAGTATGTTGCGAGATAACGGTCGTTCAGCCCACAACATTTTTCACATCCTGTGGATGGGCACCACCCACAGTCAACCCCGTCGCCCCCCCCTAAGTCATATTCAGTCCCCGCAGCTAGTTTAGTCACAGGCAGTGACTCACAGTCCATATTTAAAGCATCTGTAAGAGATCTACATGATGTGTCATCATCGCTATTTTTTATTTTGCTGTTAGAGCCCCACATGCTATAAAACACTAGCAAACATGAGGATAGCAGGTTGCTGCATATTAGTTTAAACCAGTGACCCATTTTTAAAGAAATGGGGCCTTTGTTTCAGACATAAATAGAGAAAAACAAGTTTCTCATTTCCAGGCAGCAATCGTTGATTTTGCTAGCGAGCTAATTAAGGTGACCTCACCCTCTGTTGACTCATTTAAAGCAACAAAATGTAAGTTACGTTTACATTTAGGGCATTTATCAAAAGCTTTTGTCCAAAGCGACTTACAGTAATTCATACATGCATTCACACACTGATGGCGGCGGCTGACATGCAGGGTGCCGACCACCACATCAGGAGCAGTTTGGGGTTCAGTATCTTGCCCAAGGACAAGACGCTGGCTCTACTCCTGAGCCACAGCCGCCACTCACTTCCCGGAGAAACTTGGTTGATTGTCGAGTCTGCTACTGCAGCTTTGGGTTTCTAAAGAGAGTCTTCGATGTGAAATCCTACATCGAGATTGCGTTAAAGCATGTGCTCCAATTCATTGCTATGAAATAGAAAGTCGTATATCTCACATTGCCAGATGGAGCATGGCTCTCAGGAAGAAGTGGACACCTCTGGAGAATGTAACCCACTCACTGAAGGAGAAAAGTGCTTTTCTTTTATGAAGTGTGACAACCTTTTATCAATTACACAGAGAATCCCCCCCGTCTCGCATGATTGAGTGAACGTCTGCAGGGTCTCTGTCTTCATCACATTAATGTTGTAAAAGACCATTATATACTCTGGTGGAAGCTGAGTTATGTCTCCATCCATCGCTCCCGTTTTAACCCCCTTAACTTTTAGCCGTACGTTTTCATTTGCAATCGTTTGCAAATGTGTGCCGATTTATGTTGTTTGTTATTTTAGTGTATGGTTAGTCTTTTTATTTATTTGTGTGTGTGTATCGTCAGTGAGTCTTAGTGTTTGGGTTTGTGTAATCCTGAAAAAAAAAGCTGTATGCTCCAGACAAAAAGTCAACTTCCTCACCAGTTTATGACGAGGAAGTAAATAAGCATGAGAAGATTTAGGATTTGTCTTGTTTTCCTTCTGACACAACCCTGTTTGGCTTCCTCGCTAACATATTCATCCCATTTGAAATTTTACTGCGAGAAACAAGGCACAAAATGCTGATAACTGACTGAAAGTTTTCTGCAAACGTTCATTTTTAGAACACTTTTGGCTATTGCATCGTAAAGCTTAAGACGTAACGAGGATGCAAGTCGTTTTGTCACGTCCTGCACAATACAGTGAGTAACCGCTGCATATTTAATTTCCACATTACAGAGTGTTTCAAGGGGATGATCAACATCCAGTGCTCACTTTGTAGCACCCATTCTGTGTAAAGTTCTTCTTCACTCTCTGAAAACTGAAAAAGTAGTGATGCCCATTTGACCCTCTCCCAGGCAATCGAGGCTCAAACACATCAAATGTAAAGATCATTATAAACCCAGTCACACACACCATCTATAGGAAACATCCGCTTAGAACCGTCAGTTCGCTTGCATGAATGCAAAGCACCAAAGAAAATAAAAATCATTAAAGCAGCCGGGGGAGTTCTTTGGATTAGAAACTGAACAGTGAGCATTTTGACTTTTCAGACTGTCTCTTTGCCTTTCAGCACAAAGTTTAAAACCTACCATGACGTGATTCCCATTTCCTGCCTTACCGAGTTCCCCAACGTGGTTCAGATGGCCAAGGTATCACGCGGAATATATAGTTGAAAAATATTTTGCTGTATGTTTCAAAAATGAGAAAAGCTGACTGCACTTTTTTCACTTCCAGCTTGTTTGTGAAGAAGTAAACGTGGATAGGTTTTATCCTGTCCTCTACCCGAAGGTAGGCAGCAGCACTTACTGAGACTTTCCCAGTTATTACTTCCTCCACCGACACCACATCCCCTCAAAGACACTCTGTAAACTCTCTATTCTCTCATCCTCAGGCATCAAGGCTCATTGTCACCTTTGACGAGCACGTGATCAGCAACAACTTCAAGTTTGGAGTCATTTATCAAAAGTTTGGCCAGGTGAGTGCGCCTCGGAGATACCGCTGCTAATCTCTTTTTTTTTTGGGCTTTTGAAGTCATGTGTCACTCCTCCTGAAAAATGTCCTCTGCTTTCCCCTCCGCGCAGACATCAGAGGAGGAGCTGTTTGGAAACATGGAAGAAAGTCCTGCCTTTGTTGAGTTCCTGGAGTTTCTGGGCCACAAGATTGAGCTCCACGACTTTAAAGGGTTCGGACGGTTTTTCGGTTAAACTCAGTTCGCTCGGCGGCAGATTTCAAGTCTCAGTGCCGCGCGCCACCTCCTGTCTGTCAGGAGCGGGCCATCATTCACCTACCTATTGATCAGAGCTGGCTTTAAATCAATCCCTGAAAAAGCGATTTGGAGTGTCCTGATATTTGCAGTGCTGCTGACATTGTGATTGAGTGGGCAGAAGAAGTGCCCTTGGCATTCGCTCAATGATGGATGAGCATGGAAGGACCGGGAACACGCTCTTGTGTTCCCCTTCCTAACACCGCTCTGTTCGCCTCTCCTCTGTCTTCCTCTTGGCTGCTCACCTCAGTCCTCGTTTTGCCTTTACATGACTTTCTTTTACTCTCTTTTTTTCCCCCCCTTCTCTCTACTTTTTCTTGCCTGTGCCCTTGAAACCTCCTCTTTCTTCCGCTCCAGGTTTCGGGGTGGGCTGGACGTCACTCACGGGCAAACGGGGACAGAATCCGTCTACACGAGTTTCCATAATAAGGAGATTATGTTCCATGTGTCCACCAAGCTGCCTTACACGGAGGGAGACTCACAGCAGGTAAAGTGACATTCCAATGATTAATTATCAGGGGAACTAATTGGTGCTTTCAGGGCAACTCGCTTCACTAATTGATTTGTAAAGGCCTCTTCTTGTGACTCCTCCACGTGTCGTGCCGCAGCAGCATCAGCATCAGCATCAGCTAATGGGTCAAGGCTGTGAAAGGTTTCTTAAATGACACTAATTAGAACCAGAAAAAAACTGAAATCAGTGGTTGAAAGATTTCCAATCCCTGAAAATACACTTACTGCCTTTATCATTGAGAATTAGATAAGCAGATTAATACTGCTCTCAAATCTGTACGCTAAATGTTAAACTGTTGCTCGCCCTGCTATGCCCAAAGGGAAAACAAAATCTTTATACCAGCATCTCTTAACTCACTTATTAATACATGTTCGTTAAATAAGTATCAATACCAATGAATGTTTTACAGAAGTGCCAGGCTGTTTCTTGGCCCTATACTATCACAAATTGTCATTTTTAACTCTGTTTTTTGTGCAGATTAAACAAACATGACTTAACGTGTTGAAGCTATACTGCGCTGGATTATTCTTAAAGCAAAGTATATATATATATCTCGATAATCGCACACCAAGATGTGTCTGTATCTGCAGAGACCTGCCCCCTGCCTATATAATCCTATTTTTTCTCAGTATTTTGCCATGTTAGAGGCAGTCGTGTGTAGCCAGCTGGAAATATCTCTCTGCTCTGCTCTCAGTCTGTCATGGTTGTAGAAAGAACTGCAGGTCTCTGTCTGTTTGACCGAGGGCAGGGCTGAGCTACACACTGACACACACACACACACACACACATACACACATACATATGGTCCAGAGAGGCAAACAACAGACGGCGTGATGTGTGCATTCTGGCTGCATTCACACAAAATCCGTAGCGATGCGCAGAGGTGTGGGCGTGTTTGTTTGTGCTTTACAACATAACTGCTGTAAAACAAACATGTTTTTTTCTCTCTGATTCACCGCTCCGTTCCCGCTAACGTCTCTAGCTCGCTCGACTGCTGCTGCTCACGAGTTTAACTGGGGAGGACGGGCCAACTTTGAATAGCGTGTCTATAAACAGCAACCAACAAAACCAGCATAGTACATCTTTATTAGTGAGGCTAGCTGTTAATCCTTGTCTCCCATCTGTGTGCTACGCTAAGCTACCTGTCTTCTGGTGGTGCTTTCACGTTTATTGTAACGGTATAAAAGTGATATTGATCCGTTCATTTTTACTGTCGGCAAAAAGTAAAATAAATTTATCTTAGTGCTGAAGAATTCTCTGATTGAATGAATTTCTAAAAAAAAACTGTTTGTCTTGTGCTTTACAAATGCAGTGGAGATAGTGATGAGCATTTTTTTGCAAAGAGTAAACTCTCGTTTGGGCTTCCAGGTTTGATGTCCTCCCTCCTCCGCCGTCCAAGAGAAATATATAATTTTTTCAGAGATCTAGCATTGCATTGTTCTCTCCACTGCCACTGAAGTTTCTCCCTCGCCGGCCCCTGACTGGAGACTCTCGCCTCTTTGATGCCACGTTGCAGAAGGCTGCATTAGTCTTCAGCTTGCCTCTTGAACTTTGTTACCACAGTAACCCCGCATCGCACACAGACTGTCCATATTGGCGAGGCATGAAGAGAGACAGAGGACATAAATAACACCCACATGGGATGAATCATGAGGGAGCTTGAGAGAGAGAGGGAGGCAAGGTGCAACTGTAATAACATAGCATTATTTCTGGGCGGAGGAACCGCAGAATTAATGAAACCAAATCTGACTGAATATGAGCCGATTTGAGCGGATACACCGGACAGTTTTTAAAGGTTTCAGGTGTCTCTATCCAGCCCCATGCTTCCTGAGTTTGTTTTTTTAGCCGTCTGTCTATGGTGCGTTTGGCAGTCCGTATGCACGGGGAAACTGGAGTGAATATCTTTCAGCTATCTGGGTTCAGCAAGCCTCCGTGTGAGTAAATATTAAAGCTGACAGCTCATAAGCTCGGGGATGATGCAGTAGTAACCTGGCTGCCCTCCTTCTACCGCCACATGGTTCCTGTTTCACTCTCGCCCCCCCGCTTCAGTCTCAGAAATACATCTTAACAACAGCCATTCTTGCACCGAGATCCAGAGAAACAATGAAGACTCACTGGCTCGGCCCCCCCAATGTGTGATTTTGGACAGCAACGCTGGCGTTCCTGAAGCAATAGAGGCGTGACACGTAGCGCAACAGCGCGTGTAACAGCGTGTCACCCCTGCTGCCGTCCTACCCGTTTTATACAGACATCCCTTCAGCTCTGTTACTACCTCCACTGACGACTAAAGGGCAGAACTACAATGCCTCAGTCCTTGTCTGTATGTTTTATACAGGACAGCAGGGGGGGATGGAAACAACAGCGCAACATTCACGCCTTGAACAAGCTATGTAAAAATGGCAAAAACTCGAATTTCATTTCTGAATCTGAGAAATAAGCTCTGTTTTTTTCCCCCATTAATGACTTTTAATTGCTGCTCATTTGTGTCTGTCACATTTTCTCTCAAAACTTGTTTTTAAAAGTGCAGTTACAAGGAAAATTAGATGCTGTTTTGATGATGACTTCAAGTCTTAACACAGTTGTACCATTTGATAAATGTAGCTCGGGGTGCTTTCTTTTCATTCGTGGCTTTTACGACATCAGCGAATTCCGAAAAAAACGTCGCCGGGCGCCTGAAACAGATGGCTGATTGTTCTCATGTGGGACTTTTAACAGTCTGGCTGTGAAGTAATTGGACTGATAAGCGAAAAAGGAACACTCTATAAATCCCAGAGTCAATATTTACAGTGCACACTATTAGGCGACTCTTGAGACGTTTTATTGGAGCGCCAGCTACGACTACAGCTGCTAAATTACAGCTGACGGCAACAGGTGTGAAGCGGCTTTGTTAAAAGTCTGTGCTTGAGTTTGACTGAGGGCCATCAGCACGTCCGTGGAATAATTTGGGCCACAATGACTTGATGGTGAGAAATCGAGGGGCTGAACAGAATCTATTTTGACATTTTCATATCCGTTGTTATTATTAGTCGCATTTTACTGTTTGATTGCTGAGAGAAAAACACTTCATCAACACTATTTGACGCGTCTCAAACAGGAAATTTGCACCCAGGTCCTGCAAAAATCCTAATCACACACATTTCGACATATTAAAAGTGAGATGAATTTTTCAGAAAGGAGGGTGAAAGTCATCTTCTCTGATATTTATGGGACCTTTGCGAGTTCCCAGCAAAAGACAATGAGGCTGCGGGGTTGAGTCATATTCCGACAGAGGAAGTCGTTGTCCCTGATGCTTGGCACCACGGAGGGTTTTAAAAGATATTGCTTGAATAGGAAATTGAAAACTCAAAGCGGAGTCACGCCGTCCTCCAAGTGTGCCGGTGTCCTTTTGGCAACTTTTTAAGCTTTTTGGCGACCGGGGGTAAATGCAGTAATGAGACGGGTCACTAACTTTCCGCGACCTGCAGAATCATAAACCATTTTTGTTTGACTTTGCGGAGCCTCCGCCCCGCATTCAGATGCATTAAATTCTACACCACCGGCAGCCATTAAAACCTTGGACTTAACTTATTCTAACCTCCTCCTGCCTCCAACAGATTACCAGGATTTATGGGTTTTTCTAGGCCAGCACATGCGGCGCATTCATACATGTTCTGCACACATATGAGTTTTACTATTTTTGTGTATGGATTTTCACTTTTGTGGCAACTTCAGAAATGGATTAAATCCTTAGCACATGCTTCAAGAGAGATAAAAGACATAATAATTCAAATTGTTTGGCTGGTGTAAAACTGGGCTATCTAAAGAATGGTTGAACTCTTGGATCGAAGTCGTGCCCACCTCTCTGCTGGTGACTATATTTATTCCTTGTCAGTCTTTCATTGCAAGTCCTGGAAGTGATCCCGTGTTTCCGACTCTCCAACCGGTCATTTGAGATGTTTCCGCTGCTGTTAATTTGGTTTATCCGTGCCGTCCAGCTGCAGAGGAAGAGGCACATAGGCAACGACATCGTAGCCATCGTGTTCCAGGAGGAGAATACGCCCTTTGTGCCCGACATGATCCAGTCCAACTTCCTGCACGCGTACGTGGTGGTGCAGGTGGAGAACGCGTGCACGGACAACGTCACCTACAAGGTCGGTTTTCAAGGACGGCGAATGTATTAAGCGCGTTTGACACGCAGTGACCTGTAAAACCCATTTCAGATTCACTCATTCTTTATTCAGGAGCTCTCAATCTTCTGTGCAGCCTTTAAAAAGTGGCACATGTATTAAAGACTGCGCTCACCTGCTTTTCCCCTCCAGGTGTCTGTCACAGCGCGGGATGATGTACCTTTCTTCGGGCCTGCTCTGCCTGACCCTGCCATCTTCAAAAAGGTCAGCAGTCACACCAATTCCCAAACTCAATTCTCCTTTTACAAGCTGACATCATAAGCCTTCATACTCTCCGCCTCTCCGTCTCTCTATTTGCCTCCCTCAGGGACTCGACTTCCGCGAGTTCCTATTTACCAAGCTCATCAACGCGGAGTACGCCTGCTACAAGGCCGAGAAGTTCGCCAAGCTGGAGGTGAGGAGAGCGCTGCGATGCACGCCGCGCTATAGAAGCGTGAACGCCCGCAGTGTGTTTGTGCGTGTGTGTACGCTTGAGTACGCGCCACTTCGCATAGGTGTGCATCCTGCTGGCTGTGCTCTTGATAGTGAGTGACACCAGAGACATTTATACCACAACACACAGGAGCTCTAAGTGCTGGGTCCATAATATAGAAACCTCCTGAGTTTCAGTCTTAAATATCCTCAGTTCAGGATTTTTGGTATTACAGTCACATGCAATCAGGAACAAATTGTATCTTATTCTTAGAGATTAATTAGGAACACTGTGTTCAGTCCTCAGTAATCCAAATAAAAAAATAATGATAATAATGATTTTAGCAGGTTACAGAAGCTATCACTGATGGAGACGCTAACACTAATGTGAGCCTGCTTAAGAAGCTATCGCCAGTGTTAGCTTGTTGAAGGAGGTAACACTATGGTTAGCCTGTTGGAGCTTACACCAAAGCAAGCCTGTCGGAGAAGCTATCACTAATGCTACACCGCTGAAGAAGTTAACACAGATGTTAGCCTGTTGGAGAAGCTAAAAGTGGTGTTAGCCTGTTGAAGAAGTTAATATTAATGTTAGCATGTTGGAGAAGCTAAAGCTGGTGTTTGCCTGTTGAAGAAGTTAGCATTGATGTTAGCATGTTGAAGAAGTTGAAATCAGTTGAAAACTGATGCAAACATCAATGTTAGCCTGTTGAATAAGTCAACATTAATGTTAGCATGTTGGAGAAGCTAACATTGATGTTAGCACGTTGGTGAAGTTAAAACTGATGCAAACATCAATGTTAGCTTGTTGAAGAGGTTAACACTGGTATAAGCCTGTTGGAGGAGCTGTCGCAGCTGTTAGCCCGTGGACGAAGCTTACATTGGCGTTGGCCTGATGGAGAACGTTGATGATGACGATGAAAGCCTGTTTGAGAAACTACCATCTTTGCTGCCAGTTGGAGTAGCTGATATTGATGTCTTGTCTTTTCTTGTCCATTAAACTAGCTAGCCAGAGACGCGTGAAGTGAGCCATCTGTTTCTTATGGATACAGGCATTGCAAAACCAGTGCCGACTGAAGACCGAGGTTTTCAATTCTACTTCGGATGTCTTAGGATGAGATACGTGGTTTGAGGTTTGAGCCACGAGTTCAGAAATTCCTTCTGTAGACAGAAAGATGTGTTTTTTTTCTGTATCTCTGAAAGTAGGACGAGCCGTTGGGATATTTCTCTGTAGTAACGCCAGCGCTGCTGTCTGTCACCCTGATGTGGTGCTGTCATACACATTTCATCAGTGTCACTCATATCCCTCGATTTTATGATGATGATGAACTAACTTGAATTTTTAGATTTCAAGGTCAGCGTTTGTACCTGTGCAGAACTGACTCTGGCTGTGCTGCTGGCAGGAGCGCACGCGTTCGGCCCTGTTGGAGACTCTCTACGAGGAGCTGCACATAAACAGCCAGTCCATGATGGGTCTGGGTGGAGACGAAGATAAGCTGGAGAACGGGGGCGGCGGAGGAGCGGGAGGAGGAGGAGGAGGAGGAGGCGGAGGAGGAGGCTTCTTTGAATCCTTTAAGGTACGGCAACCGTGCCTCATTTGACACGACGCGCCATTAATCTGCGACTCCACATGCATGAGAGAGAATGGTCGACTGGATAAACTTTCAGGATGCTTTTTTTTCTTTTCCCTCCCCTGTCTCTTGGCTGGGATTCTGGGTATTCACACATGAGAAAAAAAAAGAAAAAAAACAACGCTTTGAAAAATGTGCAGTATATCTCAAAGGACCAGCCCCTGTGGCATTTGATTTTTCCTCGAGCTCGGTGTGTTTTCACGTGGTGGTGTGGTTTTGAGTGTCCTGTTGTGCATGAAAGGCGCTCCTTCTGCTCCGACTGAGAGTGCTCCATCAATGACCATTAGGGTGGTGGAGCGTGGCCCAGCCGTCGAGGCACAGTGGCGGGAGCTGTGATTGTGTGTGCCTGATGAACGATTTAATGACCCCTCATTAGGGAGCTGATGATGCAGTTCGCATGTCTCCCCATGGGCAGCGTTCCCTCGCTGTTTTTTCCTCCTCTCTCTGTGTCGCCAGCCACAGTTCTCCGCCATTTCTCTGTATTCCCATGCAACTAAAGAGGAAACACATCCACCTTCCTCTCAGCCTCTGTCGTCTCCTTAGATCCATCTCTTCTCCATATCTTCAAACAACACATCCCGTACAAATGTGCCCTTGCCTGCGAACCCTGTCCTTTTTCTACCTGTCGAGAGGCATCCCGGTGCCTCTCTTCCTCCCCCTAACACCTCCGCCAATTACATCTGCAACGAGTTCCCGCTCTGCCTTTCTCCCCCTCTTGCCTCCGTCTAGCTGTCTCTCCTACTTTCTTTCACCGCCCTCCTTTGCTCGCACTGTTTCATCGTCCCCCCCCTCCCATGACACAGAACCCCACTGTAGATGCCCCCCCTCCCCCCTCCCTCCACCGTTACATGATGACTTTGGAGAGAAGAGATGTGGCGTCATCCGCCTCCACCGCACAAAAAAAGCCTACACACTCCACTCCTCGACCTCCCGTGAACCCACATCTCCTTTTTTTTTTTGTAAACGCAGCCTCTCCCTCCCGCCTGTTGACCTGCACTGCCCCTAAGTGTTCAGAAATAGTCCTGCACACAAAACACTGCACAGACCACTGTGAGTTCACGTGCACACAGGAACGCACACACATCCTGATATCCAAAGACTCGTGCCCTCAGAGAATCATCAAATATATTCAAATATATGTACATATATTAGCACTTTACAATAGGTTCATCATGTAGATATGTTATATTATACTATATTATTGGTGTTTTGTTTTTCCTATTGTCAACAAGATCATAATGATAATAGTAACAATAATAATAACGCTACTTTGGCTTTGATGCCGCAACCTGCAAAGTAACCAGGAGCTAAAGATATCAATCAATGTAATGGACTAAATAGTACAATGTAGTGGAGTGGAAGTGTAAAGGAGCAGTGGGTGGAAATACTCAAGTAAGTTCAGTACTTCCATCAATTCCATCCATGATATTAGCAAAGAAATACACAAATATGTGCATCGTGCTCCAGTTTGGGAACTGAATGAATATGGAGTTAGTGTAGACTCACATACATGTGGTTACATGCTGCTCTGAACAGTGGGTCAGTGTGTTGCGTTCCCACGTAGTATCCGAGCGGATCCACTGACAGTATCTCCTCGTTTCTCTCTGTAGCGGGTCATCCGCAGCAGAAGCCAGTCTATGGACGCCATGGGCCTCAGTAACAAGAAGTCACACACAGTCTCCACTAGTCACAGTGGCAGCTTTACCCACAATCCCGCAGAGAGCCCCAAAACCCCGGGGATTGTAAGTAGCCCGCTTTGGTCGACATGATGCCCACCTGACACACACACACACACACACACACACACATTGAGGATACAGTTTATTTTCACCAGTGGATAAATAAATACACCTACAGCAGGCTGGGAACCCCTTATTCTTCATTATAAGCAGCACTTAAGCAAATTGCACCTTTTGTCACGTTGTAGCACTTTACTTCCATCAGTGTGTTACTATCAAAGCTTTTCACTCCTGACATTTTAAAAACACTCTTGCTTTGTACTAAAGCAGCTTTTCGTTGTTTTTTTCTGTGTGTGTGTTTTTCTTTCCTGTGTACGCCTCGTAATGACTTTCTATTTTTTTCTCATTGTCAGCATTTCATTCATTTCTCACATGTTCAGAGAGTCGTCATCGTCACCGCATGGAGTGACAGTTAGATATGTAGGATGATGGTTTAAAAATAGCGTCTCCATTGTGGGATGAATCCGCTGGTTTCCTTCCTCGACGCAGGATGACTCAATTGCTTGCGAGCCCCGGTGTTGTTCTCTATCCCGGGTCCTGAAGTGGAAGCTCGGTGTGGCAGCTGTATGATTACCCAGACTCCCTCCCTCCTTTACCGTGCTTTCTTCCTTTCTTCCCCCGTTAATGTCACAACCTCTCTACGC